>JAQFZX010002263.1:0-20416 GCA_034682405.1 Hydroisotoma schaefferi | reverse complement strand
TACTTTAACGAAAACGGGATTTTTTGTAAGGAATATATAAAGAACAGATACCGTATGTATTCGAAATACAGCCCCCCCTAATAACAGCACTTAAAGTTTACTATAACATCCCCCGGAATTAATTAGACAGCCCAGGGCTGTAATACGAATATATAACGGTACTATACTAGAAGTCTTTGATTTGATTGAGTATTTTTAATTAATATGTTTTATGCGTTTGTAAATGTCTAAATATAGAATCAAAACTGTGAGATTGAAGGGGCAGGGATTTTAAAATTCACCCAAGTATCCCATATCTGCGGAGGATACACTTTGCAAGATAAGTGGAAACGGTTGTTAAAAATTAAGCCGGCTTGGGTGGAGTTTTGCACATGTTGTCTATTTTCTTCGGGACGGACTGCCACGTTGGAGTTTGCAAATCTGGACGGAACTCCGTCAGGGACGATTACTTACAAAAAATGGATGAATTTTGGATTTGAGGATAGGACACTTTGTGTCCATTTTATTCCGAACCTTGACCGGAAGGCCAAATATATGATGTTTGCAGCGAGTTTGATGCCGGTTTGTGGCTTTAAAATAATAAATACATGAGTCAGTATGTCTTCGAAATGCATGCGAGGTTGTATTAAATTCTGGGGGTTTGGGGGTCCATTTTGATGCATGTACAATTAAGGCAGTTTTTTATGTACTTTGGGGGGATTAATTTATTATTTATTGCTTCAAAAGTATCTGACTGAGATTGTATTTTGAAACTTTTCAGTTCACGACCTACTTCAGTGAGCCAGGAAGGTCGAAGAAGAGTGTTTCCCTGATTATATTCTACATGCTACTGCTATTCCTCGTTGTTTGCATCCTTGTTGGAGTTTGTCATCTCTAATTAATACATCCTTCCAGATGGGGAAGGAGGGTGTGGTTGGTGGTGGGTGTGGTTGTGAGATTATGCTTAAAATTTTTTCAGCTTTTCAGCAACATCCTTTTTGCAGTTTGAAATATTATTATTATGAACCTTTGTGCAATGAATTTATAGACTTTTCTTCCCTTAAAGAACGCAGAAATTAGTTTAATAAGTATCTCATAGTTTTAGCTCTGATTGACTGATATTCCCTGTAACGAAGGAACTGTATTTTATCTTATGTTTTACTTTTAATCCAGATAAGACTGTTATTGTAATAAAGTTTGCTATACTCAATCCTGATGAATGTTAACTCTGACTACATTTTGAATTTAAAGCTTGTAAGGTAGATGTTTTACTGAAGTTATTGAATAAAATCATTTTATTGTAGCCAATGTATTGTGTGCTGTTCTTATTTTTTGGTATGAAATATCATTCCAAGTCATCAAAATGGAAAAACCTCGGTTGTTTTAAGCATACATTAGATCAAGATATGAATTTTTTTACGAACTTTTTGCAATAGTTCCTACCTTTTACTATGTGAGGTTTAATTTGTGAAACAAACCCCGACTTTCTAAGCCGGATCTTGTCGGGCTTTTTGCTGGACCTACCACTATACCCGGGCGTTTGACCATTCGGGTAAATAACCTTTTGGGAATCCTTTCTTTGCATGCATAATATAATACATAACCCTGGTTCAGCACATTTTTACTGTACTAACACTTGTTTTAAGCAAGGTTTGCATGTCTTGCATGTCTTGCGTGTCTGCTCGAAGAAAAAAAGTAGCAGTAGCGCACGTAAATTATTCATTAATTACTTCTTTCCTGCCCGTTTTATTTGTCTGTCTTTTAAGTTGGGTATACACTAAAAGCATGTAACTTTCTGTGCAGTCAGTAAACTGCTACATGCCCGAATTCCATAGTCTCCTTGCAATAGTAGCCTCATTCGAATGGAAGTTCTATTTATTTGTGTATTAAGATTGAATATCAGAACAGAACCCGTAAGAATTTAATAGTAGACCGGGTTGCAGTTTAAATCAACATATCCCGATCGCAATGAAACTGAAATGTAAATTCGCGTTATCAAATGCGAGTTGGGACAATAAACTTTAGTTTTCTTGGCCGTCGTTGGCAGCATATTCATCCACTTTGTCTTGAGAAATATGTAATGAAAGTTGCTATGACACTTTGTACGGAAACAAGTGGCATTTTGGACACATAAAATTTTGGACATCCTGATCAAAAGCTGTGAGGGATTGCTTAGAAATGCAGAATATTTAATGGTAGATTCCCAAAGTTTTACAGTAAACCAATTTTAATTGCGTAAAACTGTTTTTATGTGTAAAGTTTTCTAAAAATGGAAGATCCTCCGGATTCGAGCGTTGAAGTGGAAAGTCTATGGGCAGAAGATTCCGTAGACTTTGTTCTCGTTTGGGATGGAGAGGATTCTGAGTCGTCGTCTGAAGCGGCGTCAAAAAAACGTCAAATCTTCGAAGCAAACTTGGAAAATGAAGATTTAATTCTGACAAGGAAGTATATTATGTCGAAGAAGTTAACTTTTTTGAAAATCCAGGCTCCCCTAACCGTTTTGAAGCGATATGGAGAGATTATGAAGTTGAACCTGCCGATTAAAAAGGTTGAAATATGAATCCATGCAGCAGCTTTCCCTTTGCTTCTTTGAAGTGTAAATTGTCCAATTTTTGTATGCTTTCCGTGTGTATAGATAAGCGGATTTACAGACGTTCAGGCCCAACTTTCCTCCGACTTTAGACGAAAGGGCCAATCTTGCTTGGCAAAAATTGCGTCAATTTTCTGTGGCTATGATAAACGACTCCTTCCAAATAAGGAGAGGCCCTTTACAACACTTTATAGTGCAGATAAGGCATATTTGTGAGTGTATTTTGGGGGTTTTGGGGTCTACAATATTACTAAAACATTGACCGTTCATTAGAAGAATCTCTGTGGATTGGTTTTTGTGTGTGTAGGTTTGATGAGGATGATAAGCTCGGAGAATACTTCACCCCTGCAATCCGTTCTTTGGTAGTTCAATTTATTCTAAAGCGAACGAGATATAAGCCGGGGGATGATAACCATGAGCATGACCTTTCTTTTGGGTACGAACGGTTGATAAATAAAGGTGTTTACTGCTCGGGATATCCGCTACATGATGTATGGGTTTTTAGGATTTATTTCTGAGTAAATTCATTCTGATTGTGATATTATTTTTGCTTATTCGTTGTATATTTTGAAAGGGGGATTACCATTCAGCAAATAATATGAGAGGTTTACTTCTTCGGGAATGGGGATCTTTGAAAAACATCCTGAAACGCCAACCACATCACGCAATTAAGGAATACTTTGGGGTCAAAATTGGTCTTTATTATGTGTGGTTGGGATATTACAGTTGGATGCTTATTCCGGCATCAATCATGGGTTTGGTTTGCTTCATTTATGGGATCAATAGTCTTGAATCTGATCAATTTACGTAAGAAATTAAATGAACGAGTAGGATGGTGTTTGTATTTGAGCGTTACCCAATAATTTCAGGCTTTTACTAAGTGTTTGTTTTATTATAGTACGGATGTTTGCAACGCAAAGTTTATAGAGATGTGTCCCTTGTGTGACCGTCGTTGTGAATACTGGACTCTTAACTCTACATGTCTTCATTCACAGTTTACTCATTTATTTGATAACGATTCTACGGCAATATTTGCCTTTTGTATGTCCATATGGAGTAAGTTTCAATGCTTTCATGGTTTTTACCTTTAATTCAGCACACTACTATAGCCCTATAGCTTTATTTAAATACTTGTATATTCTACTTCGTCATTTCAGCGGTAGTTTATCTAGAATTTTGGAAAAGATACTCCGCAGAAATAGCTCATGAGTGGGACTTGACAACTTCGGATGATAGGGAGCAAGTACCCAGACCTGAATATCTTGCCAAATTGAAAGGAGTTAAAAGTAAACGGTTCAACTTTGTGACACATACAGTAGAGCCTGCGGTGCCATTTTGGAAGATGAAGGTTCCGTATACGCTTTTTAGCATCTCCTCCATGTTCATTTTAGTAAGTTATAAAACCCGTTCAAGAAGCAGTAAAGTTATGGCAAGAAATTACTTTAGAATAAAAATGGTCCATTAATAACCCTTAGATTATCGTAGCCATTGCCGCAGTCCTAGGAGTTATCGTTTATCGTCTAGCGACCTTCATGGCTTTGAGCAATCATGCAGACGAAATGCCAAAGCTTTTGGGCTATGAGTTGATCGTTATTAATGTCACTGCTGCGTGTATCAACTTGATTTTTATATTAATTTTTAGTAGAGTAAGTTTGACCCTTGACCTGCATGGATAAATGTTTCTTGGTCTTTAAACGGGTATGTGAAATCTAAAGACTTTTTCTTATTGAAGTTGTACCGAGGGATCGCTACATGGCTAACGGAGCTGGAGATCCCAAGAACTCAACAGGATTACGATTCAAGCTACGCTTTAAAGCTATACGCACTTCAATTTATTAACCACTATTCGTCTATATTTTATATAGCTTATTTCAAAGGGAACTTTGTGGGCTTTCCGGCAAAATATTATAAACTATTTGGAATCTGGAGACAGGAAGAGGTATGTTATGTTTGCAGTAGTAATTACCGTAAATCGCCAAATACAGCAGCCCCCTTTTAAATATAAATAGATGATTTATTTAATTTGCCTGCAATTAAAAAGAGTATTTTTTGATATGGGATAGGTATACTTCCGGTTTTGTGGGTTTAAATTATGAATCTTTGAATAAACAATTTAGTGTGGAATGAGCTGTATGCCCGAGCTGTGTATTCAACTTGCAGTAATTATGGTTGGAAAGCAGGCCAAGGATGCAGTTCTGGAAATGATTGTTCCGTAAGTAATTTAAATAACTGTTGAGGCAATTTTTAATGTGTCTTACGGGGAATTCCAACATTTAAAATGTACCCTTATTACTTCCTTAAAAGACTATTCACAACATGCATTAGACGTGCCAAGTTAAGGTTTAGCGTGGCACCCGAGCAGCAGAGGCTTCTTGGTAATCAAGTTTCTGAAGACTATTTACTTTTAGAATGGGACAAGGATAACTTGACGGATGAATATTTGGAAATGGGTAAGGTAGTGCTGTTAATTTGTACACCAATACCAATGTAACGCATTTCTGGAAATAATTCCCCTGAACAGTTCTTTACTGTCTCAATTGCAGTAATTCAGTATGGATTCGTGACAATCTTCGTCTCGGCCTTTCCCCTAGCTCCTGTATTTGCCTTGTTGAATAACCTCATCGAAGTTAGAATTGATGCACAGAAAATCCTAAAATATTACAAACGTCCAGTAGCCCTTAGAGCTAAAAGCTTGGGGATCTGGTACGATATCATGGATGGAATTTCAAAGTTTGCTGTGTTGTCTAATGTAGGGTTTCCATTTATAAAAAAGTGTATCAATACACCTCAAGGAGTAATATGGGGGTTGAGAAATGCATGAATCTTAATGTTCTTCGGGTTCTTTATTTTTATTACAGGCCTTCATAATAGCCATTACGTCTACAGTGATACCGAAATTGATGTATAGATTCGGACTTTTCAGCCCTGATGACCCGAAGTACGGGACTCTTAATGGGTTTTTGCAGCATTCACTCTGCAGTATTAGTACAAATGATATTGAAAAGCCTACCAACACCAGCAAGACTGTCGATGTTTGCCAGTAATTCAAGTTCACTTTAGCGTTTTGTAATATATTTTGATTAAAACGATGTTTTGCAAATTAAACGTTTGGTTTAAAGCTATACGACGGACCGACACAGTTACAATGTCACTCCCGCAAGTCTGAAGTACGAGTACACAGATTTCCACTGGAAGGTTTGGCTGGCAAGGGCCGCATTTGTTATTGCGTTTGAGGTTTGTTTTTTGGAGTGTATCACAATAGATACCGTAGGTCTTGATTTAATTCCCTAACCGAAAGAGTCCCCTTAAAAAGTTCCCTTTAAAAAGGGTAGACCAATTAAATTCCCCTTTCACAATAATTCGGGATGTAAAATCATTACTTGAACAGTTGAAGCTATAAGGCCCATGGGGAATTAAAACGGGACTACGGTACATGTCTAAGAAGGTGCGTCACACCCTTCTTAAGGTATTATAATTAGGCGTAAAGGTATAATCTTATATTTCTTAGAATATAGTTGCCCTCTGCATCCTATTTATGAGTTGGGTCATTCCCGACATCCCTAGGGCTCTTGAGGTTGAGCTTCAGAGAGAAGAATTTCTCACTAACGAGCTCATAATCCAGCAACAGTTGTTGGTCGCTGGGCTAAATTTGGAACCTCGTTTACGGAAAGTGCACAGCGTAGAGGCGGTGTTGGAATTGGAATCCGAAGAATCTAAATCAAAAGCTGAGTAAGGATACCCAAGATTTCTGGCTTGATATGTGGGATTTGGCTTTAGTAGGATTTATTTTGACTTTCAGCATCGAGAAGCGTTCTTCTAGCAACATGCAGAAGGACGACAATATCTCTGGTGCTAAACCAAGACATTAGTTTTTAATATAATGTTTTATTGCAACAATTGTGCCAAAGTGTTTGTAGAATTTGTAATTTGCATTCCAAAATATTAATGTGCCGTATCCAATATTTCAGATAGGACGCCTTTGTTATTCTATCGCGACTGAATGTAAAGTCCTAATCCCCTTTCTGAACAAAAGACCATCGTCTAATGTTATTGCCTCTGGTAGAGGAATAGTTCTGCAGGGGAAATGTTATTTTTACAATAAATCGGACGAATTACGTGAATTGAACTGCGAGTTATGTTTTATTGATCGGGAAATCGTTTATTTTGGCTTTATAACTAAGTTAAACGACGTCCGTTAAGGCAATACGTTGTGTGTGTTGGGTGGGGTATTTTATTAACCTGTAACCCGCAAATGAGTGACTTACCATAAGACTTCAAGCGAAGTAATCCGTAACTCTTTCCTAAAATGGTAAACGTGAAGGACAAATAATGAATAAAATTTTATTGTCTTGCATTTGATAATCCTCAATTTTAACCTTCATCACCCGCTTCCTACTAAAATGGAGTATAAGTCCAAAACGTCTTACAAAAATTCGGTAAAAAATGTGTAGCGAAAAAGGAATTTTTGTAACGACCTTCCATCAAGTTTAAGTAACAATAGTCCATAAAATTTATATTGACCAGCAATTTCACATCATTCTATTTCAGGTTTCAATTTTTCTGTATAAAGGTGGACAGAAAGTGGTTTCGTCTACATTTCAAGTGGTTTCATCATGATCCACAATATCGCCTGTCACCAGGAAAGTTAAGTCTACGTTCTGCATACAATCCATTAGAATAATGGGTACTTGGTTGAAATTAGTTGTCCAAGTACTCCTAGTTTGTAGCCAACTTTCTGGAGGAAATACCTCTAAATGTCACGAAGTAGAAGATTCCGTCTCAAATGACACGGATTTGATTCTCGAAGCCGTAAGCCAGTTTCCTCCAGAGGTAGACTTGGCGTCTGAAGGTCATAAAGTCTTCTTCCGGGATGGATCCCTTTCTAAGCCAGAGTTTGTCTCCCTCGATGGCTCACAATTTGGCCACAAGGGTGACGGTGATGTTGAGCTTTACTTTGAGGACAAAAAAGTAGCAATTTTTAGGGCCAAACGAACGCTGCACAGGTACATCGTTCTTATTCGGAGTTCTGTGGACAAACGAGAGTACACTGCTCATCCTGCATACGTTTAGTAAGAACTTGTCCATTTATTCAGGTCAATAGGTGCAACCCATGGGGGAGGGGTACATGGGTACATTGTACAGTCTAGTTGTCGACTGTACCCTCTGGAACTTCCGAAAGGACCTATCCTTTATGTGTCAAACCCCGCCAAGCCACACACCTTCCTATCTTGCAATGCTATTTTGTACCCCCCCCCCCCTGGTACCCTCTCCTGGTTGCTTCCCTGTGGTCACGAATGTCCCGTTTGGTCATAATTCTTGTAGGTTACCATATTAAATTAAATTTTACCGTTTGAATGCTTTAAATGGCTTCCAGCCTTTATGGAAACGCTTCACGCGTCCTTGAATGGGACGCAGTTGTTGAGGACAGTCGGGAAGATGAGTCCAACGACTTTTTCAGCGCTTTTCTAGAAAACAGTCTCAATCAGAATGAGGAAGATGACCGTCTTAATACTTTGCATCCTTCGGAAGGTCACATGAAGCGTGTTCGACGGACCGTTTATCGAAGTCCACGGTATTTTCCCAAGCCAAGCGGACGCTCATTTAAACAAGTAAAACCAATGGAAATGGATGTGGAACTGGATGACCCAGAGTATGAAGGATGCAATATTCCGCAGTGTTCCGGACCCGCGTTCCACCCATACGGGGGTAGTTGTCGCAGATACATTGAGTGCGTAAAAACAAAAACTTCCCTATGGTTTGGTTATGTGTATAAGTGTCCTGCTGGCCTAAAATGGAACGAGTTCACCAATAAATGCCAAGTAGGTGAACTACCTCTTAAAAGTAGATGCTTAGATCGAGATTGGGTGGACGATGAGTGTGAAACTGCAGGAAGAGGTACCCCAGGTACGTTTTAAATTCTTTATTCTTATCTCATATAACATCCGTTTACGAAATACGTTCGCCCAGGTTTAAGTTTGACGCATTCTTTTCGGTGTTTAAGTTTCTTTATTCTTGTTTCCCTTGAACGTAACTTTCACGTCACCTTATTTTTGAGGTATAATATATTGTTCAAACCAATTTTATATTTACTCTCGACAGCTCCACCACCGCCTCCCAAGCCCAAGCCACCCCCACCGCCTCCAAGGCCAAAGCCACCCCCACCGCCGCCTCCCAAGCCCAAGCCAAAGCCACCGCCTCCCAAGCCCAAGCCAACCCCACCACCGCCTCCTAAGCCAAAACCACCCCCATCACCGCCTGTTAAGCCAAAACCACCCCCATCACCGCCTGTTAAGCCGAAACCACCCCCACCACCGCCTCCTAAGCCAAAGCCAAAGCCACCACCGCCTGTTAAGCCGAAACCACCCCCACCACCGCCTCCTAAGCCAAAGCCAAAGCCACCACCGCCTGTTAAGCCAAAGCCACCCCCACCTCCAAAGCCAAAACCACCTCCACCACCACGTAAGTAACGGAAGTATACCCATGTTGTTATCATGCTATGGAATGCAATGTGTAAAAGTAAATTTATATTTTCTTGCAATCCAGAACCTCCACCACGACCACGTAAGTTTGAAACTTCTGACGACTTTTGCAAAATCTTCTAAATGGATTAAACACATACATTTCTATAGATTTAGTGCTTTCAAATTAGCTCCACGTGTAGGTTTAACATACTTCTTTTATGCATACAAATTCACTTTGGTGCATGATGTCGTATTTATTTCCAAAGCAGAAAACCTCACCATGAATGACATAGCTTAAATTATTCTTATGACTACAAATCCAAGTGACGATGTCAACTGTGACTTTCTCCACGACCGAATATACTTCACCTACCAAAAGGTCTTTTTAATCTTAACTTCATTCGAGTTATATTCCCAAACCGCAGCCCCACCCCCAGTAGAATGCGATCCGGAGGATGGGGACTCGGGCAGTTGTGAGCCAGAAGTCGACAGCAGAGAAGGAGGTGAAGATTCTGGGAAGGACGTTCCGGATAATTTCGTCTGTGACGGAAATCACCTAGGAAGATACCCACTCCCAAGATTTTGTAACATTTACCGAGACTGTCACAAAGGTCTAGTGCCAGGAACATTCGCCCAGACGTACGAGCAGTGCGTTTCCAATATGTGGTTTAGTGAAAAAACCCAAGCATGTGAGTACCTTCCTGTAGACGAGGATGCCAAATGTAGGACGACCGCTTGGAACCCTCCACGCTATTTTTCAAATAGTCGCTTTCCAAGCCCAGAGAATGCGGCTCAGTGCGAGGACAAAGGGATTGAAGGGAAATTCCCAGATTACAAGCGTTGCAACCGATACATCGTTTGTCAGACGTTTAAGGGAAATAAAGATAGATATTGGTTGCACGATGGAAATCTTAAGTGTCCGGCTGGGACCTACTTTCATCCAGATACCTTCGAATGTACTAAAGGAGCTCTGCCCAGGAATTGTTTCGGTTATAGACCTCGAGTACGACCTTGGTACGTCAATCCCAAACCTAGGGCCGGGAGATCGTTCAAAGGACGGCGTGGTCGACGTGCTGTGGAACATAAGTCCAAGTGGAGGTCATCGCTATCCAAAAATGGTATTGATGGGTTGTATTCTGTGCTTGGAGTTCCACCCAAAAGCAAATCTAGTAAGGCAAAGTTAAAGCATCATCGACACCAGTCCCACCTTCAGGTTAGTCGTCAGAACAGGAGGGGAGTCCATTGTAGGGATGAGCAGCCTTCGATGAAAGGTTTACTTGAACAGCAACAGCACACAAATGGAAGGGTGCCTAGTGCAGAGCTGTTGGACTTCTATCTACAGGCTTTGAGAGTCCAGTGTGATAAGGGGATAAGACTAAACACTTTCCGTCTTATCGAAAACGGATTCCTTACACGAAAATCTACAACTGAAGTCGGGTTATTTATCAATGCGACTAATCCTTTGTTGTAAGTTATCATATCCTCAATCTTATAAACTATCAAGAAATTGGTAAAAGTAGTGTAGAAATTCAGGACTAGAGTCAATACTGGGCTTGTGTAGCAGTAGCTTTTTATGCATGCTTTATTCCATTTTTACGACAACCTTCAAGCTACTTTTATTTGGCTCGTTAGCATTGCGAAGAAAACAATGGAAAGTTACATCTTTTACTTAACTTTAGCTGTTAATATGTTCTCAGTTAATACACAGATTTCCCTTATTTTTAAAGCTGCCTTCTTTATGCCTACTTTATGCAGTATAATTTTCAAAATGTTCCCTAACAGCTCCAAAAAGCTACCCCTGACCACTTCCGAATGGAGTGACTTGATTTCCTCAATATATCTGTCTGCTTTTTCTGAAGCTGCTCAAGAAATTGCGTCCTTGCTTCAATCTGGAGATGGCAGTTTGTCTACGAGCCTCGTTTCCTCTGAAATGTCCACCTTAGAATCGGTGGCATTGAAAGTGTTCGAGATGAAGGAGCAGTTCCCACAACATGACGCTAAGATAAGCCGGTCCTTGAGCCGTGTTTTGGAGACTTGGATCTACAAGATGGAGACGGAAGAAAGGGTCTTGGCGAAAGAATGCAGGGATTGTTCTACGGAGAAGAAACAAGTCCACCGTGCTTTGGAACATCTTCGTAGTATTCACCGATTAGTAGAACCCTGTTAAATACTTTGATAGGAATCTAATTTAATACAAACCTTGCTTAAGCACTGTGTAAGCGTATCGGTAAGTGTGCAAAATAAATGCGACGGCATTAATGGTACAAGGAATTTTTTTATTTCTTCATTAAGCAAAAAAGATATGGCAGGAAATGTATAATTTTGTCGGCGTTTTGTAAGGAACAATTAAAAGGTTAGGTCATCTGACCTATGTTGAAATGACTGTTTTCAAGTTTACCAAAACCAAAGTAAGTAGCAGACAGCGGATGTCACACATTTTGCAGTTGCTAAATTATAGAACCTAATCTGCTGTTTCATCCTATGATTCACCTTACCTTGGGGTCTTCTTCTTCTAATTCGTTCTTAAATCCTCACATCGTAGTCCGATTTAGTATCTCTAAATGATAAACTGTGTCTGCTTTACAATAAAAGAATAGAGACATTCACACTATATTGTGATGATGATGCTGAAGATGATACGTCCAGTAGAAAGATTATTCGCAACCTTGCTGTTGTGATGAAGATTAAAATCTTGTAGAAGGAGAAATCTCCTAAGTTGTTAGTTAACTTCTTGACGTTGATAAATCAGCATCAATTGTATCATTCGAACTCTAAGAACTTCAACTCTTTGTTCAGAGTTAGTAAGTTGTTGCTTGTACCTTGCTTGGTTTTTAGTTGTTGTACTTGGCCTAGGGCAATACTGTTCCCTGAAATATTAATATCGTAAGTCTTACAGTTTCCAAGAAGTATTTAAGATAAAGTTTTACGATCCTTGAACATTTTCGTTGTAATTTGAATGCCTCTTTTTGGTTCAGTTTGGTTGAGACTTTGCATATAAACTTTCTACAAGTACAAACGAAGTACGGAGTCTGGAAAGTTGCATAACAGACTTAGGTTCCAGAGTTTTTCTGCAAACTGCAGAACCTTCCCCAAAAGGGTAGAATAGTAAATACGCTTAAAAAAGTTAGTGTGGCGTGTGTAAAGTTGTTTACAACAATTAAGAGACTTTAGCTGCTAACGAGAAGTGGGATAACATTGAACAAAAAATGTTTGTCTGTTCATCTTTATCAATTGTGTTTGTATTGTTAAGTGTGACAGAATTTACCAATCTGTTTGTGTTTGGCTCAATAGAAACAACGGCGAAGGCTAACCACTTCTTTTATGGATATTCTAAAAATCCAATTAATGACTTTGTTGGATTTAGAAATTATGTGAAAATTCAAAGTGAACCTTTAGCCTATTATTCTCAGGAGTCTGGAGAAGGAAATTATGAGATTGGTAATGGAGATTATAACTACAACGGGGGACAACAAATGTAAGGAAATCATGAAGTTGGGTCATAAATGTTGTTGAGTTGAGATGGATAATTTATAAGAAGTGTGTGACCGTTTATTCCCTAACTGTAACCCCCTTTGAATACTACTAATTATAGGATCATCCCTATTTAATTTCATGTTGAAGTTGGCCCAAATACCCTCACGATTAAGCTATGCAGCAGTTCCAAAAGACGCAATAAGTTTTGTATTCATAGCATGAAATATTTATGCACTCCGTGTTTTAAAAAAAACTTGTCTCATTTTTATCGCAAAGTTGATATGCAACTTCTGACTCCCTGCCTTGTTTAACGCAATCTTTTTTATGTGTCTAGAACGCAGATTGATAAATGTCCAGAGGCAGTCGAACGCTATGATCCGGATTCCATGATCTGTTACCCGGTAGGAAGTCAGGGTCCTTGCGGACCGAGAATGATCTTCGTGTCTAATGAATTCACGAATCCTAGAGACCGTTCTTTCGGACATTGTGAGTGTGACTCAGAGAGCTATGACAGACCACTTGTCTTACTTCAGGGTCAATGTCACTTCTTGTACACGCAGGTTTGTCATCTTGATTGTTTTTATGAAAGGACTTAGTGGAAACTGTACATTACATTAGTATTTGTATTTGTACTTACGGGACATAATTCAGTTTTTAGTTGGTTGATATTGGGTACTTTTTATGTGCATGTGCCGTTTGATCTTCGTTGACGTTTATTGAGGGTACTCGGGGTTTTAACTCAATTAGAATGGAATGACTAAGCTTCAGAGAAACTGTTGAGATTTCGCAGAAGTAATGATTCGTCACGCATTTTTTACATTCACTTCCGGTTTCATAGGAATACCGTTGAAGATACATGCGGTTGCATAGAAAGTACCTTAACCCAAAAAACATGTAAAGCTCATCTTAACGAAACTTTTGCAGGCAATCTGTCCCCCGCATTACTGGCTAGCCATGGTTGACAATCTTGGAGCAGTTTGCAAGCTAAACCCTTGCTCAAGCCCCACTCACGCCGCATCCCATTTTTATGACGGTTCCGTAACAAATTACGTAGAAATGAACGGGAAGTGCGTAAAACTAGAAGGACCATCAAAATACTGCAGCACGGAGTACGAAATCGTGAGATTTCGAAGGGGCCGCATGCAACCGAGTTGTGAATTACCGGAAGAGTTATCAACAACAGGTCCGAGACGGATTTTTCGGAGACAGATAACAAAAGTTGGGTTCCTAGCTTGTCCCCCTGGAGCTGTGAGGAGTACTACGAGCCATAAGTGTCATATGATGAGGAAACGGTTTGTAATTTTTGATCAGGATTTGGAAGGATCGTATTATTCTTCTGGTTAAGTTTATATATTTATTTAGGCATATTTTTAAGTAATTATTTGGAAAGGGTTACATGGTTATGGTTAGCCAAGAGAAGAGAAAGTACAAAATCAAAATGGAAGGGGGTTTGAACTTGAACTTGAACTATGCCCCGACCAGACAAACTAATGAATGTGGTTATGTCTAGCAACCTATGCTTGAGGTCATTTTATACGATATCAATCAAAATAAATTAGTATGTTTGAGCAAGTACAATTTGTATGCACAACTGAGCTGAGATTTATTCATATTCTATGCAAAATTTACATAATAAATTACATCTAAACGAATACAGTTTCAATGATGCGTAATGTACAATGCGAATAAATAAAATTGAAGCTTTTCTCCTGTGGATATTTCAATTCAGGACATTTTTCTAAACATACTACTTACTACGTTCATTTTTCCAATGATATTGAACTTTATTGACCCATAGTCATTAGTTTGCCATCCCTGTAATCTAATCTTAATTCAAGTTAGCTTCCTATAAATTATAAATCGTTCTATTCCATCAGTATCACTCATCCATCCGAGAATGCAGTTGCATATATGTATTTGTATCTTTACTTTTTTTAATAAATTGTAAAAGATATTATTCTTTCATAACTTGTATAACAATTACTGTTATTACCCAAAAAGGGAGATCTGTGGTGATCTGTTTGTTTTCCGTAGTTAAGTACCTCTACTTAAAGCTAATAATTTAGCGGATCGCGACGTTTGTACTGTTTAGGTTTGATTAAGTTGCGTGTTGAGTTGAGACTTTATAAGAAATGTGAGCTCAAATCTACAATCCCATTGTTTTAGTTATAAAGTCCGACTTGACTTTGCTGGAGTAGTAAGTAGTAGTAAAGTTCCCTGTTAAATTGTCGTGACGTTCGTGTCTCTCTGACAAAATCTAATGTATTTATTTAATGCGTGTAATCTTTGTAATCTTTTTAGTAGAAACTAAAGAGATGTGGAAAGGAAGCAGGTTATTTAACCTCACTTATTTAATAAAATGCTGGAGATGATTGATAAATAAGATTGTGTTGTGTTTGCTGTTATTAAACCTTGTGGGGTGGTTAAACTGTCATAGTCAGGGTACTTAAAAAATGATTTGTGTTTTTAACTTAACAAGTATCGCATCTTGGGCTTTTTACTTCGGGTGCTACCGTGTGGAGTTGCAGTAGCTGTACTGTATCTACATTGTGATGATTACAAGTGAAATAAGTACTACATTTAGCGAACTTTTTCGGAAATAAAGTTGGTAAAAAGTCAGAGTAAAGCGTCGCCAGCTAAGTAGGTATTAAGTCGCTCGGCGGTCGGAGGTCTGACTTTTATGATGTAGGAGTCTAGAACTGAAATTGGAGCAGGTTTGGGAAACATGGTTGTGGCCTAAACTTATTGTTTTATTTAAACCGGATTGAAGATTTTTAAAAAAGATAATGGATCCAAAAAAAACTTAAAATTATTTAAGTGAATGTTGTAAATAATAGCCAGTAGTACCTATCCATACTCAAGTGAAGTTGGTTTTGGCGATACGATGGTACCAGATCTATTGGTCATTTGCATAGATATTTTATATTTTTAAGGTTGCATGTGATCTTGGTTCAAGTACCTGAATGAATATAACTTTAATTCTAGATCTAAACTCGAAAAGTAGCATTTGATTGCTGCAAAGACCATTTGCTTCATTTTAATCTGGTATTTTTTGCGATGAAGGGTTAATGTATGGTACTTTTAATGATTAATTTAATAGCTGCTGCAACGTATAGTAACATAGGAGTTTTGTAGACCATTATCATTAGGAATAATATTCAGACGGGGGTTTTTTACCAAAATAAGTAGTTCCTGTAAACTTGATGGATTGAAATTAAATAAAACTCCCAAGAGTTAACCGTTTAAGAGTAAAAACAACAACATTAGTATAGAAAAATCTTGCCTTTGCTATCCGACTAAAATTAAGAATTATAATCGAAGGCGTCTTTAATAAATGACTTTACATTTGAATATAAAAGATCCGGATTATAAAATCTAGCATTATCTGAAAGCAACTTTGTTGATTATCCTCAAATTAAAGCTTTTATCTCGGATTAGCCTAAACTGGTCTACCTTATTAGTTTATAGTAAAACGTTCTGCAGACTGAACCTAGAAATTGCTGATCATTTAGAGAAGAATAAAATGAAGGATTGGTAAGTGTAGTAAATCAAATCAATAGCTGTCAAAATTATAATAATTGGAATCGCAAAGAATACCCGGAAGGTCAGCCAGAGTAGACTAAAGGATATGTAATGTAAAGCTCTTTTTTGTATACTTGAAAGCAGCTTACACAAAACCTGATCGATTAGGCCTTAGTAAAAATTCCGTAGCCGTAATATAAGCCGTTCTTAAAACGAGTAATTAAAATATTAAAGAAGCCAACATAAGGGTTCTTGTGTACACTCGATCTTGCTCTTTTGAGTGGAAGAATGAAGGTGGAAAATGCCTAGGTAATGTTCATAGGTGTGAAGTGAATTAATGATATTGATAAATAATTCAAGGCATTTGAATTAATTACTCAATTAATCCTCCTACTGTGCCTGTAGATTTACTCTGATGCTTGTACGCATTCCTGGCCAAGTTTTAGCCCAGTCAATTGGGCTTATTTGTGTACGCATTCATGACAAATGTTTTATCGGGAAGTATAATTACATGCATGGGGAGTGGTCGATATTAAGAACTCTAATGGATAAAAACCGTAGCCTGCATGGTAGAGAGGTCAATTAATGGATAATGATATTACATCGTCTGGGAGGGCATTAAATGTCAATAGTAGGATCCAGTCCAGTTACTTGACGTTGTAAGGTTATTGGGAAAAAGCACTTAATTGCCCTTTTTACAATATCAAGAAACAGAAACAGGTTCGTCCTAATCAAAGGGGAGCGAACGGAGATGAGATTAAAATAGATAAGTTTGCTAAATAATGTAAGATGGATGCGACTTTTGTTAAACTGGATTTGATGTGTCCTGTGCGTCACTAGCTTAATATTAGGAAAAAATGCAGGGTTTTGGATTTTGTTGCCCGGTATTAAAAATCGCTAAGTTTTGAGTATTTTCCAGAGGAAAGTCAACGTCAGGATGAATTACTACAGGCTTATTTAACTTCGTCGTAAAAGCGAATTCGAAACCAAACCATTCCCAAATGTACATCAACTATGTGGAATACTTTTAACTTTATGTCTTGTGGTTGTGTAGTTTACTTTCAGGTAAAGATTCTTTGCCTTAATTCATTAGCCTTTGTTTAAAAAAAATAAACTGGTTCATTACATTACTTGTTGTTCTTACTCTTGAATAAGCTATAACTTTAACCTTGCCACAGGGGCATTGCTTTTCGCTAGAAGTCAACCTTTTCAGTTATTCGTTTTTTTTAAAGTTGGAAATTACGATGTTGAGATTGCATATTTGATCTCTGAAACATGGTGTGTCATTGGATTTCTTAAATAATTCATGGAACATAAAGTTGGAACAAACAACTTCCCTTGCTGTCTTGCCATTTTAGGTGTTAACTTTTTATCTAAACAGCTTAGTGGTTGTGGCTTGCGTGTGTATTCTTGTTTTTTTAAAGCATATCAAAGTTATTTTGTTTGTAATTAGAGGATGATACAGGCTAATACGTAAGTAACCTTTTATATCAAATAGATACGGATGATATTTTTGAGTTGGATGACGAACAAAGAAAGATGATTTACGAAAATGAAATTCAACAATTGTTTTTTCCCATACTATGAGCAACTCTCTTTAGTTTAAGCTTCTTTAACTTAGAGATTGCTGCTAATATCGAGCATTAGGTTAGTAATTGCAAATTTAGCTTTTGTAGCATCGTTAGTGATAACGTTCATAAGCGTAACTTCAACAAGGAAGTGACCCCCCCCCCCTCTATTCCAATACCGTCTGTTTTACAAAGTTCAATTCAACATTTACAAAGTCTCCTCCGTTACTTTTCCAAAGCCAAGGCTGTAAAAAGTTTGAAAAAGATACAGTTTAACAATTAGTTTAACTATAGAGCTTATAAGCATTACCTAGCCCAATAAAAAGTAAGTGATGTCAGGAAGGAGATAATGTTATTGAAGTGACAAGTGAGTGAGTGATTGTCGGAACCTTAATGAGCCAAGACATTGCATTGACTGAATAACAAACACTATTCTATTCTACTGAATTAAAGGGCAAGACAGGATTAATAAATCTCGGAAATTACTGACACATCGTAATTTTAAAAGATATGGATCTTCACAAGGATGAGACCGGATTGAGTACAATGAGCGTGGATCAAGTCAGACGTCAATCCACTACTGCTAATTGTGCTAAACCTTGTTCACTTTCTGCAGGCGACCAATTAGTAGAACTAGGAACATTCCAAGATGTACTCGATGAGGAAAAAATGAATGTTATTATATCCGACTCAGGTCAGCTTCGTCAAATAAGTGACGGTGATGCCCTAAAAGAGATTGGACATTGGGACATAAACTGCTCTAAGGATAGGGATAATACCGGTGGAAATATTGACCTCAGTAGCAGTAAAAACAATGAAATTGGCAAGATTCAGACCACTGTTAGCGTTAAGGACCCTAGGTGGAAGTCAGGCTGTGGAAGATACATGGGAATACTGTTGACCATCCTTTCTGCAATGATGTTTTCAATAAATGCCCTCATCTTCAAACTTCTTAAGGCTTATCATCCGTTTAGCATTGGAACGTGGATGTTTGTTGGGACTGGTGCTATTGCTTTGCCGTTTTATTTATTTCAAAGATATTCTAGGAAAACGGTGATAAGTTTGGGACTTTGGGAAAGTCGCCCTGTAGCGGGTCTCGGACCTCGGGAAAGTCAGCACCCGGGTGAAGAACTGGATGATAATGACAAAGGGGAAAATAGTTTGCTTCATGGAAAGCTTTGTGTCATATTGCTTGTAAGTTTGGGTCAACTTTTTATTCAGGGATTTTGGCACAGCCATACATATAGTATGTAAAGTTTATTGCTGACAAGTCAGTTTTAACTTCTAAGGGTCTAGATTTTTGAGGTTTATGACGTGTGTATTAAAGCTGGACATTTGCCAAGACTTTTAGGGTGTTAGAAAAAGCCGTCCAAACGGGCTGAATTTCTTAAGAAAGTTATATAACTTGTTTGCAATAAAATCCGGACAGTTCTAAAGATACGCTAAAAAGCAGTCTTGAAGTTCAGGGCCATTTATTTTCAACAATTTTGGAGACCCCCTGGCTAGATTGCAATTTTTAAGATTCCAGACGTATTATCTGCATATCAAGTGAAATAGATAAATAAAGGATTGTAAAAATTGAAGAAAAATGCAAGTTTTGATGAGTTTACTATCACCATGCTAGATCCAATGATACTTTATACTTTTAGGAATAAGCAACAGTCGTACTAAATGAATTGGGGGATGATAAATGTTCTTATTTTGCAGGCAAGAGGTTTTACAGGTTGTTCAGGAATGCTATTCTTCTTCTACTCTCTGAAATACCTGGCTATAGGAGATGCTCTGGTGATTGCCTGTAGCTCCCCGATCTTTGTCTTTCTTCTGGCATTTTTATTCCTTAAGGAAAGCTGCGGAGTAATTCCAGTTTTTACGATAATAATGGCTTTAATTGGGGTTGTAATTATTACAAGGCCGCCTCTTCTGACTGGGAAGGAGTCCTTTCAATCTGATGACTTGGTAATTTGGTTTTCATTTATTAATCAGTTTCGATTTAGAGACGACCTACCTCGGCGGAGTTAATGGTTGAGCAATAAAGCTGGAAGCAATAAAACTGGAAGAACATACATGATTTGATTATGCTGACTGACAGAGATGCTAATCTTGCTTTAGTGTTACTTGTCAAACTTTTTTTAGCTTCTTTTTTAACAGGAAAAGTTAAGATTGATTATATACAGCTTTTTAGAAAGGAGATGTTCTGTAATTAGCTGAGTAATTCTCAGAAGTTCCATTCTTTTTCTGTATTTAACACCAAGACGCACATGTATTTTATCTTGGATTCTGTTCTAAATAATGATTCTGACTTTGGTCATGAAATTGTGGTCATGGTCCAGGCTTTCCTACCGATAAGCCACAACCGAATCGAGCCCTATTTAATTGCGTGTTGAAATTGACCTCAGGAAACCGAACCGGATGACTGAGGTTGCATTAATAAAATGTATTAAAAATACCCCTAGGTAGGAGCAGCACTGGCTTTCGCATCAATGCTATCCATCGCTAGTACCCTGATCTTGATGAGATACCTTCAAAATGTTCATCATAGTTTGATCAACCTAATATTTGGGATTTGGGGCTCGTGTCAGACTTTGGGGTTGGCCTTGACCCTCCAAGTTTTAGAAGTCCCTGAGGGTCTGTTGGACACGTTGTTGGCTTTGTTGACGGGGCTTTTATTCTTCATCGGCCAGACTTCCCTGGCTTTGGCTTTACAATTGGAGGAGGCTGGACCTGTCTCTTTAGTCAGGACTTGCGAAGTTGTTTTTGCATTTTTTTGGCAATTTATCTTCCTTAATGTTGCTCCAGATGCTTTTAGGTAACTGCGTTTTACT
>JAQFZX010002262.1:0-20444 GCA_034682405.1 Hydroisotoma schaefferi | reverse complement strand
TTATCTTGGGATCATCTTGGTCCAGTTCTATGGGATTTCCAGTCATGATCTGCTCAATAGGAACGATCACCATTCCTATAAAAGGGAAACTCATGCATTATATATTTTAATTACCGTAAAGTCGCGATAGTTAATCTAATCTTAATCTAAGGGGGAAATATATTTTGAGGCATGTTTAACATGGGAGGGATACCCTATTTAACATGTAAAGGATATAAGCGGCTACAATAACGCGGGCCGTTATATTACGGTAATCTGATAAGTTTTTACATGCAGAATGCAAGATGCCGTAACGTTCACAAGGGCGTTTCGGTAGCTTTTAGCTACCGTAATTCCTTGTATACAGGCCTCACTTGTTAATTAAGCATCAGGCTATCCTCTACATGTTAACAGGGGTATCTCTCCCATGTTAAATATGCTTCAAAACATACTTTTAATGCATATACCGCGGCTTATATACTGAATTACGGTAAATGCAAAAACGTTATACCTGAAGCATCTCGATAGGAATGAATGAATTCGTGGTAAAATAAGGTCAGAGCTATTCCAATAACTAAACCTTTGACCCAAGTTTTAGACCACAAGTCCATTCTACCTAAATATTCCCTTTTTCTCAAAATCTGAACCTTTCCAGGAACTTTTTTGTAAAAATGTTCGGAGATTTCCATCTCCACGCTCCGGAAAGTATAAAAAGGTCCAAAAAAAACCAACTGCTCAGGTCAGTTTTGGCTTTAAAAGTTACAGAACTTGGCAAAAAAATAAGGAATTCCGGACAGGAAATAAAGGTCGATGAACATCGAAATATCGTGGTTTTTGCTATGTTTTCTGTTTTCGCCATTTCATGAAAACGGAAATGCTTATGATTCATGAGATTTCAAGCTTTTTGGACGCATCTTGACCTCGACCCGGTCAAATTATGACCCGAAATTCTGACCCGACCCGAAGGTCAACCATACTTTTTATTTATTTTTTGGAAAAATTCAACAAAATTATGCATGAAAAAGTTTCGAAAAATCTGTTCCCGTTTGTCGCACAATAGTCGAGTTTCTCTAGCGGGTAAAAATAAAGATAAAAATAAGTAAACATGGTAAATTTAATAACTTGACAAAAAATTAGCTTGAATTGATATAAAGATAAGCACAATTCAGATAAGCATGACTGCCAAACTGCCATTAATACTGAAGCTTATCAGGACAGGAAATATGTAATCATTGGAATAATATAGCGTAAAGTTAACTAAATATATTCCATTCCACATATGGAGGACAAGTACGACGAGGGAGTTGATCCACTGGATTTCGACACTAAAAATGTACTAGAAAATGAGACCATTGACCCAAAGACGACGGACGTTGACCTGGGTGACGACGACGAAAGTGACGATGTGGAAGTTCAATCGGAATTAGACAAAGATGCGGGGGAAGTGGACGTGGAAGCTGCAGAATTAGAACCGGAAGAGTCATTGGAAGTGGTCGAGGTCAAGGTCAAGGATCAAGACCTTTTTGAAGGTCAAGAGGAGCCAGAATTGGACGTGGAAATGTCAGATCTTTCTGGGTCGTCTGTGGGTCGTCGTAATGTCGATAAGCATTTAAATAAGGGCAAGGATAAGGATGCGAGTCGTGGACGTGGAGAGTCGCAGAAAAATCCTGATAAGGGTTACGGTCAGAATAAGAACAACGGGGGAGAGGATGGTGACAACGGTAGGAAGGATAATGGGGGACGGGGTCGGCGTGCGGGTGGGGGTAGAGCTATGACCAAGGTGGGGGTTTTTTTTAGATAAGCATGAGTGTGATTAATTTTTAATTTAATTGTGGGTTGTTTAGGTTGTGATAAGAAGGTTGCCTCCAAGGATGACGAAAAACGAGTTTATCGAAGCCGTGCAGCCCCTTCCTGAACATAACTTTTTAACTTTTAACCGACCTGATAAAGAATGGGGTATGTGTCGTTTAGATAAATTCATTTTTGTATTTATGGATGTGTATTGAAACTGTGGATTGAGTGGTATTTTGTAGATTTATTAATTGGTTAATTATTTAGGAATTAGTGGACGGTCAGTGGCTCATATTAACTTTCTGGACGAAAAAGATGCATCGTGGTTCATGGATCGTTTCACGGGCTACCGATTCCTTGATCTTAAAGGAAATGAGTATATTTCTGTGTGTGACCTGTCTGTGAATCATGTAATTCCTATCCCTACCAAGAAGGGGAAAGTAAATAAGAAGAGAGGAACTTTAGCGGAGACGGAACATTATCGAGCGTTTGTGAAAAAAATTGAAGAGGATTATGATTCTGTTTTTACTGTTTTGCCAAATAATGGAGCACTTGTAACTCCGGAAATAATGTTGACTGAACTTGAAGATAGGACACAGCGGAATAGGGATGGTGAGAAAATAGAGGATATTCAAGTTGTGGTTTTAAGATTCGTTTAAAAGTGTTTTATGATTTACAGGCCTCGTTCCCATTCCGCTAGTTGATTTTATAATGAAGAATAGGTCAATTAGTAGAAGAGATAAAGACACAAAAGTGCGCCGGGATAGAGATCGACCAATTACCACCAATAATTCAGAAAAGAAGGAAGGAAGTAGATATAGGGACAGGGATATAAACATAAAGAGAGTGAGTGGAAATTACCATTTATTTCGTTTCAGGTCTGCTGGGATAAATCCCGGCTGTGTGCTATGCTCGCAGATTTATGCTTGTTGACTGTTGATTTTTAATTATTCGTTTGGGTAAATTAGGAACGAAAACGAGATAAAAGAGATAAGGAGCGCAAGGATAGGAGGGGAAAGGAGAAGTTCGAAAACGATCCTAAGAGTAAAGGATCGCTGGTAACGTATTCTAAAACTGGCAAAGTCACTAGATGGTCTGCAAATAGTTCTCCCTTAGTTAAGAAAAGTTCTGAATCAGAGGCTACGGTAAGAATTGTCTGGCACGTGTCTGAGTTAAAACAATGGCCTGAAATTTGATTTTAACTCTGGAATTTTAAAGGAACAAGCTGCCTTAGACTTGACCTCTAAAGAAAAACCCGAAAGTAAAGTCGAAAAACCGGACATTAAGGTGGACGTGAAGAAAAAAATGTTTAATCCATTTTCTGTGGAAAGTGGAAAAAAATTTGTAGCTGCTGCCGAAGATAAGTCAAAATTCTGTAAACCATTTCCTGTCAAACCCAAGTCCGACGATAAAGGAGGGAAAGCCCACAGTTCTTCTACGTCTGTAGTGGAAGAGGTTCCGAAAAATGTATCGGATAAAGTTGTTCCTGGAGTATCTGCTAACCAAGGCTCTCGGTATAACAAAGTTGACTCTAGTGATAAATTCGGCAGTGAAACTAAAGGGAAGACAATTGTCAAGAAAATCGTTAGAGTAAGAAGGGTAGTTCCAAATAGTTCACAAGGAAATAGTACGGCTAATAGTCAAGGTGGTGGGGATAAAAAGGAGCAAACGAATGTGATAAGTAGAAAACCACCTGCTCATTCAAAAGATTCAAAGTCAGAGGCTGATTCTAGAGACAGTTTTAAATCAAAAGATACAGAGACTAAACATATTAATAAGGATAGGGAACCGAAAGGTGCTGCCGAAATAAAAGGAAACCAGGAAAGCAGTTTCTCAGAAAACGATTCGAATCCTAAACGACAAAGAGCCCGGCCTGACATGCAAATTTATAGACCCGGTAGCCTTCGGTCATCAGGAAGTTCAAAAACGGCAGCAAACTACTCCTCCTCCAAAGTTACAGGAGACGGTTCATCCGGAAGTTCCAAAGCTGGAGGGAATGGCGCGTCTGAGAGTAAAGGATCAGGAAACGGCTCGTCGGGGAGAGCGTCGGGAAACGGCTCATCAGGGAGAGCTTCAGGAAACGGATCGTCGGGAAGTTATAAAGGATCAGGAAACGGAAACGGTTCATATAGGAATTCAAAACCGTCAGGATCAGGAAGTAGTGGCTTCTCCAAAAATCCAAAAACGACACCAACCAGCGACTCCTCAGGCACCAAGTCTATCAATACTGAGAAGACGATAAAAGAAGAGGCGTGAAAGCAACCTGCGATTATATTCCTTTATAATGTTATAGTTCCTGATTCAGCGTTAATTTAGTCTTTACTTCGAAGTTAAGACAAAAAAAAGTCCTGTACACGCATTCAGGAAGTCAGTTTTGCTTTTGATCGTTTTAATTTTAACGATTCAAATGCTAATACCTCATAATATTGTGCGTATCCTATCCAACCTTCTCACTAATCTCACTAAATTCTTTGGACACTTTGTCTTGATTTAGATGAAAGAAACTGAATGTAATTCGTATAATTTACATTGCGCTTATAATATTTCATCCATTTAATGGGATAAGTTAAGTGCACAAACTTAAAAAAAAGTAAATATTTTTGATAATCTACAAATCTCCACTGTCCTCAATCTCATCTCCACCTTTTTCAGAGATTTCTTCGTTTTCTTGATCGAATCCTTTAGCATCGTTATTAAACGCGTCATCCTTATTCCAAGTTTCCTTGTCATCTTCGCTTTCATCTTCTTCATCTTTAGAATCACTATAGGATTCCTTCCTCTTTGGGTTTATTGTTGTTTCGGGATCGGGCTCATGGGTTGGATAGTTAGCTTCTCCGAAGCAGAAGGTCTGATTAACATTAAAAAGATAATCCAAATCTACATCATACTGTCCAATTTTTTCTCTGAGATAATCTCTAGTCATCTTATCAACGAAGGGTACTCGGCTAAGAACAAATGTGGATAAGAACTTTTTTTCAGCCTCTGGGTCAGAACAATGCAGCAAGATAAGCCAGGAGGAGTGGTCTGTATCCACCACGTCAGTATTATAGACTCCTTTATCTATGCAAAAAGTTCTCTCTTGTAAACATCACAGTTTTAATAATCAAGATGTACAATTACTAAGTGTGCATACAGTGGTCCTCCGTATGACGCCAATGCTCAGGTCTCATGGGATCAGGTATTTGCCAAGTAATGTTCCCAGTTTGCATCTCTTCGTTTGGATCCGCTGCATATCTGAAATTTCAGTTGTATAATTCTACTAAAAAGGTCGTAAATTATTGCTTAATATTACGAGAAATTAACTTGTAAGTTAGTCTCATTTTCATGTCCATATTTCCATTGGAAAGACCAAACTCAGTTCTCATGCAGTGGTAGGTCATGGCCTCTTCGGCACTGGAGTAATACTGCACAACGTACCAGGGTCCTAGAATCTTGTGAGATGCAATTACAATTTGCAGTTAAAATTACTACGAATTAGCTTTCTTAGGGTTTGCTTGCAATTGCAACTTACAGCAAAAATATTAAACTCTTTCATGGGGCGGACTTCCGGACAATGGTCTCTTTTAGGAACGGTATATGCCGTAACTGAACGGAAGCCATTTGCTAAAACCACGCTTATCAAAAGTACAAAGGGATTCATTTTTAAGAGGAACACGGAGTTAGCTGTCTTTCTGTAACTTTTAGTTACGAGTATTTATAATTTTGTCTGCAGTTAGTTTTAGGAAGTATTCATGAAAATGAATTAATGAGAGCAACAGCAATCCCTTAAACGTCTTGGCAAATATTATTATTGTGATTGTGACCCTGTCACAGCCACAGCAATATTTATGTTCATTTGATAGAAATCATTACGTCTCTCTTAGTAATAAGGACAGGAATCATGGTTAAGTTTTAGTACTGGGCATCTAGCATTTGGTAAGCTTATGTAGTTTTCAACTCAAGATTGCATCGTTATCATGTCCAACTTCCGTTTCCTGCCTTGGACTCCTTGAGTTGATTTATAAATGCTTGCTTAAACCTTTATTACTCGACTTTAAGAGTATATGAATAAATTATATTGGAATATTTGAAGGTCGGGACCGTATTCTGTTTTTTATGTAACAAAGATGGCAAACTGACCATGAACTAATTATGTATACATCTGGCTTGGATTGCCTAATAGGTATACCGGTTTTTGCCAAAAGCTAAAAGTGGGGGGTAAGGGATAATTAATCAGTTAGTTGCAATCGCTGTTTTTAAAATTTTTAAAGAGTCCTCCACCCCAAAAGAAGAACTTGCTACTAATTATTGCAGATTTTCCTTAGTTAATTCGCTAAGCTCTATGAAGAGTAAAAATCTATACAAAAGGCAGCAACATTTTAGCTTTGTCTGCATTGTTTTGTGGCATAATTATACTAAAATGTTAACTGTTAAATACACGAAAAACCCCTAGTCTTCCCTGTACAAAACCACCCCCCCTCCAGATACTATGTTTAAAACACCCTCAGCCACAAAAAGGTATAAAAAGGTACAACAATATAATTTATTAACTTATGTAAGTGAAAAGTCTAGATGAATGGAAATGTGTTGAACTCCAACAGACTGGAATACGAGTTGAGCCTGTTGTATAATATATCTCGGATCAGCGTTCCTCGCCACCTCCAACTTGACACTCCCGACATAATAATCTGAGCAGAGGGTCCAAAAATGCGGCTGTTGCACCGAATAAACCCCCTCCAACTGCATCACCCTTTGGTAACAACCAGGAAGACTCGAGTCTAACGACTTTGGTTGGCGTTGCATTAAAATTAGCACCGATTCTAGAAAACATAATACATTTTCAGTTAAACTATTCACCAAAAAGGCATATAATAACATATTATAAAGATAACCACCTTTGATAAGGGAAAGTACAGATAGTGATATAAGAATGGCGATAAACATGGAACAAATAGGATCGGCAATCATCCATCCAAACGCCCACATTAAAACAGCACTAATAATGACCCCAACGGAGCCTAACGTGTCCGCCAAAATATGTAGAAATACTCCCTCCATAATCTGCGACTTTCCCCCTTCCCCTCCGTGAGAATGCCCCCCTCCACCATGAGAATGTCCCCCTCCACCACCATGAGAATGCCCAGCATGCCCATGCTGAAATGCATAAATCCCAACGAGATTGACTAAAAATCCCAAAACGCTGACGACGAACAACCGTTCATGTTTAACTTCCGGTGGTTCCAGAATCCTTTCTACGGCTTCACTGAATATAAAAAACGCGATAAAAAGTAGAAACAATCCGTTGACGAAACCGGCCAGCACTTCCGCCCGCACGTAACCGTAACTAAACTTCTCATTCGCTCGCCATTTTGTGATTATCTAAAAAAAACAAATACACAGCGTGTTATCATCAGCGTTATCAGCGTAGTTAGCTTATGATAATCAGCATATTCATAGGCGCAACCACGACTAGGTACCAGGGGGTACAAATAAATAGTATCACAGGATTAGAAGGGGTGTACTGAGCGGAGCCTGCTTAACATCTAAAGGATAGGTCCTTCAGGAATTCTACGGGGTACATTAAAAAATCAGGGGCTACAATATACCCTCCTACGGGATACAATATACCCTAGTACGGGGAATGTACCCTCGTATGGCGTATGTACCCTCGTACGGGGTACAATGTTATGTTATGTACCCTCCTACGTGGTTGTACCTTCGCACGGGGTTGTACCCTCCTACGGGGTACTATGTTATGCACCCTCGTACGGGGTTGTACCCTCCTCTCCTACGGGGTACTATGTTATGCACTCTCGTACGGGGTTGTACCCTCCTCTCCTACGGGGTACTATGTTATGCACTCTCGTACGGGGTTGTACCCTCCTACGGGGTACTATGTTATGCACCCTCGTACGGGGTTGTACCCTCGTACGGGGTACGATACGATGTACCCTCGTAGGGGCAACAATATAACCTCCTACAGGGTACAATGTACCCTCGTACCCCACCCACACCCCAGTGTTTGCACCAAATGAAATGAGCGTAATTAACTTACACTGGCAACAAGTCCGGCAAGAAGTCCGGTGCAGTCGAAGAACATGTGGAAGGAGTCGGAGATAAGCCCAAGGGAGTTTGTAGCAACGCCGTAGAAAAGTTCGACGAATGCAAAACTCAAATTAAGTAATAAAAATAGGAATAAGTTGCGTGAGTTTTTATCCGAAAGGATCAGTCTAAGCCAGGAGGACACTTTTTCAAAATATCTACCGGAAGTTAACAACTTGCTCGTGTCAGAATAATCCTCTGCATTTGGTCGGTGAAGGGGAAGCATCTTGCCAAACAAAAATTAACGTTTTTTTACAAAAAAAACGATTCCAAAGTTTTCGAAATGCTGTTTTTTTTTTAAATATAAAAGAAATAGTGATTTTTGTCACATTTCTGCCGAATTTTTATGATTTCCACCACATTCCACTTCCACATTGACAGTTCCACTTTGGTCCTAAAAACTTGATGGGCGGAAGCGGGTGTTTCTCAGAAACTAAAATTTAGAAAAAATTGGAGTTTTTTGAAGTTTTTTGAGTTTTTTTGGTTTGGAAATTTGGAATATTTTGGAAACTTTTCAGTATTTTTGCTGCTCAAGTTTTGAAAAATGGCGACTAGAGGAATAAGCACGAAGGAGAGGTTGCTTTTGGTTGTGGATGATATTGAAATAATCACTAAGTAAGTACCTTAATTATTTCCCGTTTTAATTCCTTCCGAATTATTAATTATTCCCCCTCCGGTTTTAATTCCCCTTACCTTTCCATGTTTAAAGCCCTATCTTGTCAGTGTTTGGAATTTTAAATTAAAATAAAGACCCAGGGGGATTAAATTAAAACGGGAAATACCGTAGTTCCCGTTTTAATGCCTCCCCCGAAATAATTCCACCCCCGGTATGATGCTCTATGGCAAATCGGGGTTCGAATCAATAATTTCCCTGGGGCATTAAAACGGGAAATACGGTAAGTTGTAAAAATTTAAAATATAAAAGATTAAGTTTTTGTTTGTTTTTTTATTAGTTTTATTTTTGAAATTGTAGAGAAATGTTGGAGTCAATTATAGCACCAAAACAAGAAAAACTGAGTCATGCCGAGCATACTGTCCTTATTCAACTTATGATGGCAAAAAATGAAGACCTGAAGGACACTTTGAAAGTAAGAGTCGGTTATTAAAAAGGGATTTGTGTCGTGTTTAATAGTGATTAGAAGGATGAAGGGTTGATTTTGATGTTGATGATTAATATGGAGTTTTATGTGGTTTTAGATGGCCGAGGATCAAGCGGAAATTGACCGGAAGATGATGGACCTCCAGGTAGAAGTATCTCGTCATGACCAAGATATTCAGATGTTGCAAAAACATCTTAAAGAGGCAGAGACGCTTTTATCAACGGCGCTTTACCAAGCCCGTATGAAACTGGACCAGTTGACCAAGGCTGAGCAACATTCCGTCAATTCAGAAGATCTTATTCGTTTTGCTCACAGAATTTCATCAACAAACGCTGTCGCAGCACCTACAACTTGGCAGCCGGGGGATCCGCGGAGACCTTATCCTACTGATTTGGAAATGAGAATGGGAATTTTACCGAGATTTAATGAGTTACCTATGAGCCAGGTAACAAATTCTTTCTGAATATTAATACCTGGATAAGTTTGCTTTACTAAAATGTTCAATTACATTTGTAGGTATTGGATTCCCTCCCCCGTGAAGCTATGATGAACACTTCTAACAATTTAGGAAACCCATTCCCTCCGTGGCACCCTCATGCCCATCATTCAGGTCACACGCCAGATCATTTAAGTAACTCTGGGACCTCGTCAATGTTCCATCCTCCACCTCATTCAAGTTCTCCACATGTTGGCATCGACCCTTCGGCGAGAAATCATGAAGATGTGGAAGTTATGAGCACAGACTCCTCCAGTTCTAGCTCCAGCGATTCTCAATAGACTTTAGTTAGTTAATAAATGTCTATGTATTAGATTTTTTCTTGTTTGGTGACTGATTTATATGAAAAACTGTAAATTAAATAAATTAAACCAATACTATTTTCGTTAACTGTACTGTATAAATATTTTGTTACTTTTATTTTTTAAACTTTGATTGAGAAATACCTTATCCAATAAAATATTACTGTAGGTAGGACTACTCTAATTAATTCTAGCCGCAGTACTATACACAGCATACTACATGTCTAATTCGGAGGTAAGATATTGCATTAACGCACAAAAACTTAAGTAGTGCCTGTGAAGATTTCAAGTTGCGAATTTTGATACAATAAAAATAGTAATAGCAGTACTAACTAAAGTTTAAATGTATAAATACACACGCCCACGCAGAGCATATAAAAAGCTTTAATTAAATAAAACGGATGATAGAGAGGAAAGAGTAATACTTTAACATTGGAATGAATAATTTAAGATTTGCGATGATACTTGCTACATTTTGCATAGAAAGACCTGATGTTAATATACATCAACTAATCATTGGCTTGTAGCTCATAAATTGTCTTTAGTTATGTCACCTGCACTAAATACTGTGTCAATAATTTTAAAATATAAATGAAAGGCGATTTAGAAATATAAAGCTAGTAAAACCGGAATCGTAACAACTTCTCTAAAAAGCGAAAACGAAACTACACGTAAGCAGATTACGTTAAGTTTAAAACGATAACAATTATAACTATAATCATAATATTTTTGAAGTAGGGTTTTGCTTGTCGAAATGTCTTCATACATCATATAATCTCTTAGATAAATTTCTATAGTAAATAGATTTTTCCTTGATGTAATTTAATCCCCGTTAGAGGTAAATTCTGACCATAGGGCGATCAAACTGCGTACATGAATACTTTGCATATTCTCCCTTGACGCTTGGTCGACTTTAATATTGCCAAATTCGTAGACCAATTCCTCGACATCATCGGGTTTTAAGAGAGCTTTCATTTCCGGTGAAAGTGCTAGTTGATAGGGCATGTAGCCACCGTGATTCAGAACTTTTTTAGCCTCTTCTAGTACTTCCAATTTTCTAGCAATCGTTATAAGTATCTCTACCATCTTTTTTGCGTCATTTTTGGCAATCGCGACAAGATGAAAAGGAGTTTCGCCAGCGCTATTTTGTGCCAAAATGTCCACACGAATTACATCCGGTAATGAAACTGTAATGCAAACCAATTCTTAATACTTTTCAAAAGAATATTTTACACGTTTGTCCTACAAAGTACTGTGCGATGCGAACTAAACGTACCATCCACACAGTATTCAGAAAACTTAGTCAGAGCGTCAGATCGTTCGTGGGCGACTGCATCATGAAGGGGGGTGTTTCCAAAATTATCTTTTGGATTTACATTAAACTCCTTTTGCTTGAGAAACTTTGTCAGATCTGACCCAAGCTTGTCCCTTTTCCTCTTTGTAGGTTCTTTGCGACATAGTTTGTGAAGGTATGCCTCACCCTTCATATTTACGTCATTTTTTACAACATTCTTGGTAACTCGACGCATCAATATAGGGGCGCATATATCTTCACATTTCCTTTTTATCTCAAGGCCAGATTTCAAACCTCCAATAAGCTCGGATCGCGAAACTTTTTTCTGTTAATATGAAACATTAATTATCAAGATCAAAGAAGCGTAACTCAACTCAAAGTTGCGTAAAATGTTATGCAGGAGGTATTTTTGGTCTTACCAGAAATCTTTCTACATCTTTATCTCTATGTTCCGAACCATTTTCGCCCACCCGAATAAATTGCACGTTTTTCATTATCAACTTTAGACATACGGCAGCACCAAAATGTTCATCAGAAATGGACTGAACCATTGAGATTCGGCAATCCTGATTTTCAGCTTCTGAAAAAGTATTTCGTTGTTACTAAAACCCGAAGATCTCAAAAAGAATATTCTCAATTCTTATATACGAGCCTTACTAGAAACTTGATCTACGAATTCACTGATCAAAGAGTGGAAGTGGTTGTCTAAATGCGTATTCAGTTTGAAATGATGAGCGAGAAGTCCGACCCATCTCTAAAATAATAAATAAATGAAGACAAATCAGACCGGTAAGCCTGAGCCTGGTGATGCACATAGTTTTCACAGAAAAACTACATGAAAAAGATTTGAATTGTTACCATCACTAGTTTCTGTTCCACTGTGAAATCTTTCAGTTTAAATACGTAACTCAATAGTCGCTCACATGAGAAATTGTATGACAAAACCTTGCCTTCTTCCTAAAAAGGGTAAAAAAACATTAGCCTTTAAACACTTGACTAACTAGTGTGGTAAGGGTAAGATTAAGCTCGTGATTTCAAGAAGTGTCAATTTTTTACAGAACTTACTTCCAAAAGTCGTACAAGTAAAGGCCGTTTCAGCTTCAGCGGCGTTCTGTCATACATTTTGTATTGTTTCACCACCATTTTAGTTAGTATTCTAAAAAACGGAAGTGCAGGCGGGTCTACTTTAGCTATAGCATCTGAGTGGACACTGCTTAAAACAGTAAACACAAACTCGGGCAAGGAACTGTGCACAGAGCTCTGGAAAAATAAGACGATGGGTCATCTCATCAGTATACAATACAAGCATAATCTTAGCGGTACTTTAAACGCCTGGCATAGGGTATAGTATATTACGGTTTATATGGAGGACTTACAAACGCCGATAAATAGTAATCCATCGATTCGTCACAGCTTATAGGATACCCTTGCACCAAGTTTTGAAAAAACTCTATTGCTAAGGTGGGAATATCTCTAGAAACTCTGGTCCCCAGGTTTAGAATCGCTTTTTCAATAAGCGACCCAAGATTATCTGGAGTTGGAAATTTCTTTTCCTCTAAAGATCGATTAAATTCCGCAATGGCTGACTTCCAATTGTTTTTTCTAATGAAAGCCAGAAGTTTTTCGTTGTCCGCGTCCTAAAAATGAGATACAAAACATATATTCAAAAAGAAAATTCAGAAAACAATAATAACATACACCAACCAATTATTAATCCGGTCGTAGTACGTACCAAAATTACTGCATAGGGTGGGAAAGTAGGGAATACAAGGTTCCGGACATGCGGACCAGTTATTAAAGCCGCCTGCTGAAACTCATCCGCATCTCGAGTAACCGAATCATCTACAACTGCAGATATACCTGGCGGTTGGAGGACCTCTCCATGATTTGAAGAAGTACTTCGCCGTTTCTTCGGTGTTACTTCAGGCTTCCGCTTATATTTTTTCTTAAGGTGGAACTTATTAGGCGAATCCTCTTTCGAGTTATTTGCAGATGATGAATGTCTTCGTTTCTTTGCTCTAGACCATTTAGCTTCCTGTTCCATTTCTACTAAGTCGAAGGAGCCTGCTTCAAACTTATGCTTCTTATCTTTGGCAGAGTTAGTGGCCTGCAATACAAAATATAACTTACTGCCGATCTGTAACTCACTGTTTCCCACTTTACTAGATTCTAGATTGATCAAAATTCTACTCAAGAAGAACACAAGCATATAACTATTTTAAACATTGCCAATACACAAATTGATTTTTTGAAATTAATTAGTAAAAGATTTAGCTGTCCTATCAAAAAAAACCAGTAGACAGTAGTAGAGATTTCCATACAACCACATCCGCAACCACAAACCACCACCACCACCACAACCACATCCGCGACAACTTACTTGAATTCTAACGTCATCCTCCTCTTCCAGGCTTTGGTCCGGTTGCTCAACATCCATGCTATTATCCTCATTTATGTCGCTGTTACCCAACGCTGAATTTGAATTAAGGTCATGGTCAAGTAGACCCTCTGCCTCTAGCTCTAGCTCCTCTTCTGCTAGTTTTTTCTGCATCAAGTACTTGCGAAAGGCTCCAGGAACCTAGTATCAATTACAGTTATCAATATAGTTAACCACAATCAAGTACTACTACACATTTTAATAAAAACCCTCCCAAGCTAGTACAATAAATCCCTACCATTCCAGACTTTCGGCACCGGTTTGCAGCCTTTATTTCAGCCCTCGTCGGATACTCGTACCTTGGAGCAAATATAAACTTGTATTCTTTCAAATTTTCTGTTTGAATCCTTGGTTGACCGTCTAGTACAGGGTTCCAGTTTTCTGAATCGCTCTCCCCTTCCATTTTCTACGTCAATCTAAATTAAATTAACATTACAATTACATTCAAAACTTATCTAAAGCATCGGCTACCGAGCTACCTGACTTTGATTTACATAATCCCCTAAAAAGTGATGTGAATGTTTACCTGTTTTCATATCGAAGGGATGGGCCATACGACGAAAAACATTACATAATACTCTGCCCCACCGTTTAATTAAAACAAATACGGTTACTTATACTTTCTTACTTTACTAATCCTTAATCCTAAAATAAAAGGGCCTTTTCCCGTTATTTCAAAATAAACAGGCCGTGTTTTAAAAAAAATAAAAAAATAAAATCTAAATCTAGCCAGGTAAATCTGTGATTCTCTACGAAGGCAGGAAACCAAAATGTAAACAACAACAATGAACAACAACAAACTGAAAAAGGGTGTTTTAATTTTTTTTTCACTAAAATTTGATAAAAACAGCCTCAAAAGTGTAATTCCTCGTGGAAAACATGATAAAGCGACCGGTTAATTAATTACATTCTAAAGTAATCGTTTTTTCTAGAGTTTTTATAAAAAATACTTGTGATTTTTGATGAAATTATAATATTTCCAAAAATTGGAATTGGGGAACTTACGTTGTGTAAATTCCAAGTTTAGAACTCCCTTCCGTCCCAACCACACCTCCCAAAATGAACGGGATCCAATAAAAAACTTGAGAAACCGTTGTTGCTTTGTTTTTTTTTCTACTTTCACTTCCACTCAAACTGCCCCGAGGTTTTTTGGCATTTTTTAACAGATTTTGATGGTTTTTTGACAAAAACAAAACGGAACTTTTTTCAGAAGTTTCAAAATTATGTAAAAAAACAAAAAAATTATACTTCCCAGATGATATGCCGCCCGCTTTATTAAGCCGCACGCTATCCTTTAAATGTTAAACATACATGGGTACTTATTATGGTTCAAAACATCATTTTTTTGTGCATACGCCGCGGATTATTGTCGAGGAATTACGGTACCACTTCCTAAGATGAATGTGTCACCGTATTGTCTCAAATATATGGTGCCCTTGCCCTCTTTTCTTTCGAATATTAGAAGTAGAGTGACCCAAGCCCCTAATTACTTTTGTAGCCCCATATAAAAGCTCTATTTAATTGCATGGTCAGTTGCATGCATGATGTTATAGACCCTTGAAAACCTCTAGAATCTTTTAGTAGCCCCGGTCTCTATTTGAGACAATACTTTGACTTTAATAGCTAGATTTAAGATTTCTGGACAGGAGAGCTTCTGTATATGTTTGTCGAATATCTTTTTTCATGGCGTCCGTCCAAGGGTATGAAAAATTCTTGGAGCTTAAATTTTGAGCTGGGCTGAACGATTTCAGATTTTTAGGGCTAACTTTTACTGAATTTTGAATATGTTTAGAATATTACTTTGTTCAATAAAATTCCAAAATTCTTTCAGCTATATCTGTTAGATTAAATCATAGACTGGGTAGATTTTGTCCCTTCTGTTTCTGGTCCTTCAGCGAGACAGTCGACCCCGTCTACATTAATCCCGTCGCAACATCAAACCTAATCCAAAATATTCTTGGTCCGCAGCTCCTGAAACAGAGTCCCTAAACGTACCAGATTTTGGTACCTTTCCGTTTGAAAATTGTGTGAAACTTCAAGGTTGGCCCAGCTTCAAATTGTAAAATGATAAAAGCCAAAAGTCGCTGAATAATTCAAATAATAACTCAAATATGTCAAAGTTAACATCAAGCGATGCATACGCTGATAGTATATGCCCAAGACCCCCATTAATTGCATTATGCGGAATAATAATTATAAATAATCGATTCCACCGTTTTTAAAAGAATATGAACGAAACATGGTTAAAGAGGCCGTATATATGACACTTTGACACTTTTACACACGCTTTTAGGTTTAAAAGCTTACTTTTCTAGAGAATACTGCGTGCACCTCGGTTTGGAGTTTTGGGTTAGGGTTTAGGAATTTGGATGCTTAAAAAGGCTATAAAAGGTACTATAGGTAGATAAGGTAAAGGTTCTGGCTAAAGCTAAGGTTCATTATATTATCTTCAAGCTTATGACTTCAGTGCTTGTCTAGTTGTCTTGTCTTCCTTGTTTCTGTGGATGAGCAGGATGTCGTATCGTAAAGAATTTCATTTACACCGATCTATCCGAAAAGCTAATGGGCTGTGGGCAGAAAGCTATTTTTCATCATGTCTTATTATCCTTGTTTTGCCAGGTGGACGATGTTATAAAACTACAGAACATCTTCTTTAAGATTGTCAGTCGCATTTTATAAAACACTATCATTCGGTTCTTCTTCTAATCCATTCCCAACAATAGACAGACTGCAATATTTGAGACGGTAGAAAAAAAGCCTAAAAATCTAAACCTAGAATAGCAACGGACCAAGACTTAATTTCCCGTTTTAAACTTGTAAAAATTTACGGAAGAAAAATTATAAAAAAAAATTATAGACCATTTACTGAATAAATAACTAATTAGAAACGAACTGAAACCTTACTGAACCGTTGCCCCACACCGCATAATCATGATCGCACTAAAAATCAACTACTCGTGGTTAATGGTCTCTGTGGAAGTATCCTTCCTAATTGGACTATTATATTCAGACAGCATGATAAGAAACTGTCATGCAAACATTGCGAAACCGAATTTAATCCCTAGGTTTAAGATCCCCCGTGGAAACCTGTCATACTTTCAAAATCCTCATTGGGAGATTCTCTATTTCCTAAAATACGGACAGTTTCCATACATCGCGGATCCAAACTTTAACCAAACTCGTTTCGTCAACAAGTTGATTCAAATCAAGAGTCTTTTAGAGAACACTAATAGAGAGAGATACATTCCATCTCACGACCTCAGCATAGCTACTGGAGGGGATGGGTTGGGAACTGGTCATCCTTCTTCAAGGGATGCATCCCTTAAGGATGCCAGTGCAACTGATATAAACATCAGGACTGTACCAGCCGAGGATCCCGAAGGGTACCTAAACTTCCAGGGTTCTCTGCCCTTGGACATTGATAATTTGGCAGAACGAATCCAACAATTGGGCGAAGGGCTGCAGCTGCAGGCAGTTGGACCTCAAGAAGTTGTAGAACCTTTTCATATCCCAACTCCACAAGATAAATATGCTGTCGCAAGGGCAAAATTTTTTGCAAGGCATCCGAAAAGGTCAACATCTGCGGTGGAATTTGACACGGGGTCCGATGAGAAGGCCTCTGAAACATCTACGGAGCTGGAAGAACGTAGAAACTTTATCGTGGAAAATGACATAACGTGGATAAAGACAGGAGCAGAAGCAGAAGGCTCTGTTAAGCATCAGGAAGGCCCTGTTAAGCACCAAGAAGGCCCTGTTAAGCACCAAGAAGGCCCTGTTAAGCACCAAGAAGGCCCTGTTAAGCACCAAGAAGGCCCAGGTCAGCCTCGGTTCAAGCACTCCTATAATTTCTTGAAAAGTCAACAGATATTCTCGAGATCTGTGAGCGGGGGCGGGGATGGGGAAGGGTCTGGGCCTAGCTCGCAGGAATCTCTTGATCCTTTGGATTTAGAGAATGTGAAGTTTCAAACGCAGGGATGGTGAAAGTAGGCGAATGTTTGAGATTTTCCTTTAAATTTTTTTACCGATTGTACCGTATTTCCCGAAATAACAGCCGGAAAAAGAGCCCCCTCGTACAGTAAATTAGGTATTATTTAGCATTTTAGGCATGATAGATGTTTACGTTATTGGTTTTAAAATGGCTGGTTTATCTCTGACTTCTTAAAATAAAGTGAGACCTGCCCGAATCTGTACGGGAAATAGGGTACATTTGCTAAACTAACTAATTTTAAAACGTCGTTTTAGGATTTGAACGTGAATAAGAAGATTGAATGACGAAACTAGAATGGATGAGCTTGACCACGCACGTTTTTGGTCAACAAACGGAACAACTTGACTTCAGAATCAATTGGAATTGGTAGTCGAAAATTAGAAACATTTTTGTTTAGAAATTCTTTTGAGATGTATTGGGCAAATTCCTAAATTATTCCTTTTGAATCTGGTTAAAAATGTTTTTATGAATTTAATAGCTAATTAATTGTTCATTTCTTGGTTAAGTAAAGAACAATAAAGTTTGCAATTTTGATTGGAGATTCATTTGAGGAGTACTGAATTTTATCTTTTTGAAACAACGAAAACGGAGCTTAATAATTCCTTAGTATAATCATAATCATATGCCACACAATCTTGATTATTTTTACTAAACAAGAAAGGTTACTCAGTTAACAGGTTTTTTTTTATTGAATACGACAATACGACTCACATAAGATTTAACGAACTTTTTATAACCATACTGTTCATCATTCATAATGCATTAGGCTTCATATTTATAACAAAGATTGGAAACTGAACTAAGGTTTCCAATGATCTAAAGGAAGTATCCCTTCCAACTCCGATAAGAACTTGCCAGCCACCTCTCTCTTACCCAAATCTCCTTGAGTTTGATGATCCAAAGATGGCTGGAACTGAAAAATAATGATGAAGTAGGAGAATATGGTTGATACGATTGCTATGAGAAATTCTTTATTGAAATAGCAATATCCAGCACCAGCCACTTCCAAATGTTTGAAAGAGGTATAGCTAGAAAGCATTGACAGGGTGAAGTAAAGCTCTTCATCAGTTTTGCGATGCAATAGAGACTTTCTGCGAAGGATTTCCAGTCCTAATAATTAAAAGATGGTAAAATAAAATATCATCTTTATTCATGTCATGATGATGCCTTATCGGCTAGCTTATCTATTCCAAGAACCCAACCTGCCATAGCTTCTTCTCCCACCTCCGAAGCAGCCAAAGTCACACAGATAAGGATCATAACACTCAGTGCCAAGAGTACGAAGGCAGGAGCCCAGTCAAAAGGTCGGATGTAATATCTCCCTTCTGCTGCTCCACCTTTACGATCCTCGCCAAAAATTGATACCCGAATCATAAAGTACATTTGAAAAAATAGAGTGACAATCTGAAATGAAATGCATTGGGCTTTTTTTTTAGCTGAAATTAAACATTATATTATACTTAATCCTTGCTTTGCCTTCCTTGTTTAACCTAACCTGAACTGCATAATAGCTCTCAACGCAACCTGCAAAAAGTCGATCATTCCCTTCCATAAGATCTAAAAGGACGCAGTGATCTCTAAAGAGGAGTTCGTAAGAAGATCTAATGACTTTCTTGGGACTGTCCTCCGTACTGCTTACCACAACGGCATAAAGACGACCGTTCCAATTCGCAAACGCGTTCTTCAACAGATCACACTTGTAAACGAAGAGGAACATGTGAGTAATGGATCCAGCAAAAAGTAATAGGAGAAAGAGTCCTCCAAGAAGGGCCATTAAGGGTCGACCCGTAGGTGCATTGTTGATTATGCTGTAGTAAGTAAAGGTAGTTAGATTGGGCTGTCCTGTCCTATTCCATGATTTTGTTGTAGTGTTGAGATGAAACAAGGGTGGAAAGTACTCTCGGAACATTAGCATTCCAAAAAGAGTTGGGGAAGTGTGGGAGGAGGGCCCCACTTTGAACACTGCGAATAGTGTTAAAATGACAAGAATTAGGGAGTAGCCGATGGTCATCGTCAAGGTCTTTCTCCGTGTTAAAGCCGTTACGTCCATGTGCATTGTTTGTACTGCTCTAAATATGTAAATGCTATGTTTAGCTCATTTTGCTATAGAGTTATGGTAGTATTTTAAACGGGGTTTGCATATTTCACTTACCTATACCAAAATGAAAAATACATGACAGCATATTCCCGTTTTGTTACAAAATTAATCGATGCAACGACCGAGTGGACAAGCAGCCCCCAGATGAGAGCAAAGGTGGCTACGTGTCTTTCGAAAATAATTTTTTCATAATTAAAGCCACCTATCTGCTGACGAACTTCATAATGTCCGGTTACAGTTTTACTTCCGAGCTTAAACTTTCCACCACCTTTGGATGGTTTCGGTTGTTGTGTTAGGTTGAAATTGGCAAGATTAAGAATATCCGTTTCCATCTGAATGTCAAAGGTATTCAGAGTACCAAGTAGTAAGACATAAATCGTCACGACAGACGTGAACATGAAATATATGCAGTTCGGGTGGATCCATGTCCATTTATAGGCTGTGGTTCCCAAAGCCTTGTTCTTTTGTGAGGATAAGGGGAAGCGACCTTGAAATAGGTGTTTGTTAATTTCAGGAATATTGAATGTTATGCAAAAATTCAGGTTTTGGGGGCTCTTTTTACCTAAAACTAGCATCAAGAACTTCAACGGTACAAACGAGTTGGATAGCTTAGTACCGAAGTGCACCTTTTGCTCAGCGTAAGGTAGTTCTTTAAAGTTGATGGGTGTCTTAGGGTTTTCATCTTTTTTAGGCTTGGTTACTACTGTTGTCTTTGAGTCCTTGTCTTCTGGAAATTCGGATTTAGCAGGGATCGAGGAAGGGTCCGGACCTTCCGCCATTGTTGACGATGAGGCTGGCATTGTTGACCGTGAGGCTGGCATCGTTGACCGTGAGGCTGGCATCGTTGACCGTGAGGCTGGCATCGTTGATCGTGAGGC
>JAQFZX010002261.1:0-20450 GCA_034682405.1 Hydroisotoma schaefferi | reverse complement strand
AAATGATTTACCCTGTGGAGCAAAAAAGGATGCCTTGGCGTGCCACTTTTGATAGAGAGGATGTCCGTAATCGTAGTCTTTATTTTCTGCAGCAGCACAGCAGTCATTAGGACAGCATTGTCTGGAATTGGCTATATCAACTGACGTTAGCAATTCATTAGTTCTTCTGCAGTCTAATTGTTGTTGTTGGGGGCCAATTTCCCTCTGGAGGGATTGACACCTTTTTCCGCAACAATCAACTTTCGGATGATTCAACATTTTTATGACAAAAGAATACTTTCCATTTTTCTCTCTTTTTTGTTTCGTTTATTCAGGATTTTAAAGACTAGCTTTTTCCATGACATCTATAAGGAACGAATATCCTTTTATTGAAGCCTCTTTTTTCTATTTCAACTACCCGTGTGGGTGGGTAGCTTCCACATGCTAATTAATTAATTACTATGTTGATCAATCACAATCATCAATGATTCGTCTACCCTACTAGTGGTAGTTGGATATAGCAAGCTTATTTCCTGCAGTTTCGGTCGCCTTGAGAGTCGTGGTTTTCGGAGGCCAGAAAATGTACTATGGGGTAGGGTCCGTAGGGTCTCCTCTCTGTAGGATCTGTAATAATTTTCGTACTCCTGGCTCACCGAGTTAGAGCTTGGTTTGCGGGTCCCTCGGAGCCTCAAAATGTTTTTAATTATTTCCATCCGTAGTTATTCATACTTTTTCTAGCGTTGCTTACTTGGTTTGTTGGTCATGTTGTATAAAATCTTATCTCGTTTCCTACATCATTTAACCTGACATGCAGCAACGTCTGTGGGAATGAAAGATACCTCGGGTCCGGATTGTAGATATTGCTTTTATTATAACCTCGAACGAAATCGGCCCTTGCAGTTTCTCTTGCATCTTAGCACGTTATATAAAGTTACACGGTTCTTTTTGTACGTGAAATCAATATTGGGAATTTTGATGCGAGTTATAGACCTTTTTTATTAGCTTGTCTACTATTTTTAACTATTTAGATACTTACTTGTGGGTGGAATATAAAGTTGCTCTCTGATGATTCCCAATAGGAACACGTTCCAGAAGACTTTGAGGCCGTTATACCGAGACTGTACCAAGTTTGCCTTGGAATGGGGTATTTGGAACTGCCCCAGGTGGAAGTACCTCACAACAAACTAGTCCCCCAATTGCTTAACACGCGGAATGTCTACATCCTCGATTGCCTGTCCGATGTTTTCGTTTGGTAAGTTATCGTTGAAGATGTATCTTCAAGCGTCAAAAAGTATTTGACTGGTGCGCGTTGTAGAAATTGTACAAAATGCGTACGATAATTAGAGTAATATTTGTAGGATTGGGAAGAAGTCAACTCGTTTAGTCCGAGCGGCCTCATTAAAGCTGTCACAAGAGCTGTTCCAAATGATCCAAAGACCTGAAGGTTACTCTTTGGTCACCCGGGTGCAGGAAGGGTCAGAGAATCAAGTATTCAAATCAAAATTCACAACCTGGGACGATATCATCGCAGTGGATTTCACAAGAACGGCAGAGTCAGTCCAAAGAACCGGAGCGGATCTGACGAAATGGGCTGAAAAACAGGAAACCAAAGCAGACCTCTCGGCTCTATTCGCACCGCGACAACCCTCCGTTTCTGAAGCCGAGGCGCAACAACTCATGGAAGAATGGAATGAAGATCTTGAAGCAATGGAGGCTTTTGTACTTGAAGGGAGGAAATTCGTTAGACTTCCTGAAACTGAACTCGGCACCTTTTACACCAGCGACTGCTACGTATTTTTGTGTCGTTATTGGGTGAGTTTTTTTAGCCAAGAAAATAAAAAATACTCGCTTGAGGATAATTATAATTTGAACTTGGTTTATAGATTCCAGTAGAGCCTCATCAAGACGAAGAAGGAAAGGAAGAAGAGGAGGCGATCGAAGAGGACTTTTCCTGCGTTGTCTACTTTTGGCAAGGAAGAGACGCTGGGAACATGGGCTGGTTGACATTTACTTTTAGTTTACAGAAAAAATTCGAAAGTTTATTTGGAAACAAATTGGAAGTTGTACGAACACATCAGCAGCAAGAAAGCTACAAGTTTCTATCTCATTTTAAGAGAAAAATGCTCATCAGAAACGGAAAAAGAAACACAGTGTCTCCTGAAGTGGAATTCTATCACTTGAGATCGAACGGATGCTCTTCCCTGTGCACAAGAACTATCCAGATACAAGCAGACGCTGCTAATCTTAACTCTGCTTTTTGGTTGGTATTTTTTCTTTCATTGGGTTCTTTATCTTCTTAAAAACTGAAGTTCTAAATTGAAATTCCAGTTACCTGCTAAAAGTAGCGTTTAATAAAGAAGACGATAATGGAATCGTGTATGTTTGGATTGGGGAGAAGTCGCGAGAGGATGAAGCCCGACTTGCCGAAGAAATAGCCACCACTTACTTTAATCCCGTGAGTTTTACTGCACTGTTTTAAATTAAATTAATTTATAAACATAATAGTTGACTGTGATTAAATTTAGGACCGCTACAGTCTTCAAATTTTAAACGAGGGAGAAGAGCCTGAAAACTTTTTCTGGGTTGGTTTGGGTGGAAAGAAGGATTATGAGAGGGACGCCGAGTACATGAATTTCACGAGATTATTCCGGTGTTCGAACGAGAAAGGATACTTTATAATCTCTGAAAAGTGTTCAGACTTTTGCCAAGATGACCTTGCGGACGACGACATAATGATTTTAGATAATGGAGAGCAAATATTCCTCTGGATGGGATCAAAATCTTCGGAAGTTGAAGTCAAGCTCGCTTATAAAAGTGCACAAGTTTACATCCAACATTTACGAGCTAAAAAACAACCGGAAAAACCAAGAAAACTCTTCGCTGCCATTAAAGGAAGAGAAAGCAAAAAGTTTTACAAATGCTTTCATGGGTGGGCTCTCCATAAAAGACCTCCCGACTAATCTTGTTTTTTATCTTTTAAATAAATGAATTTTCATGAAATAATTTAAGATTTATTTCTTACACTTTTTGTTCTGAATATTTTAATCCGCATTCAACTGGCAGCATCCTTAGTTAAACTTTCCTGGATTAAAATGCACCATAGGGTCACCTCAGGAATCTATACTAGTTTTCATACTACTGAATCACCGAGGTAGACCTTGAGTTGCAGCTTGCAGGTGCCTCGGACTCTTAAATTATTAATTTAATGGGTTAGAGGAAAAAGTTGTCATTAAAAGTAATAAAGAAAAAATATATTAGAATAAAAAGCCTGAGGTATGCCGTATGCTGTAAAAAGTATGAAACAAGACCATGTCACACGCCCCAACAATAGCCTAGCCTAATGCCCGGATATTCGTAAGGCTTTATAAACTTCATAAACTTAATAACTACAGCGTGGGGTTAGTATTTCAAGAAATGAGGGGGGAGTGTAACGTGTAACTCTAATAAACGACAATATTACTTAACCTGGAGGCTGTATTTGCTGAAAAATAACTTTTGAAATAATTATCAGAAAATGCAGTCAAATTAGGTCTCTATACGTTAAATTTGCCTTAGTAAACCTGCGATCTCTGATAACTCCAAATTTTATTTCATGCTTGCATCAAAATAGTTTAAGGTTGAACTCTTGAAGCAACGAACTATTCTATAAGGTTTCACTTTCAGATTAGTTAATAAATATGACACATAATTTGGTACAGTTATATCCTTATTGAAGCGTCATTCCCTAAAGTCAAACTAAACAGAGTTGTCACGTCAGTTAGAGAATTGGAGTTGCAATAAAGCCTTTAAGCCTAACATGAAAAAAAGTCCCCTACATTTGTAATCCAACTAACTTCCCAACAACGCCATGCATGTACAGTAAAACTAATTAAGAGAAAGTAGACCATGGCATTGGATCTAGTGAAGAAACTAGTTCATTTCGCACAATAAATGCCCTACGACTGTACTGTATACAGCTCCTGTATTATTTTCTAGGGCAGACAAAAAAGTTTAGCAGTAGAAGAGGTGGCCGAATGATGATAATAAAAATCAATAAAAACCCCAAACTCGCAGCCAACCGTGTTCAATTTCAGTAATTGAATAAATAATGCATTTTTATCCCTTTTCTTTCACCAAGCCAAACTATCAGCATCACCATCCTCCCCAGCTTCCCACGAAATGACATAAGTATTTGTAAATCCAATCAAATAAAGTACATAAACGCATAAGCTTTATGCTGGCCATTTCTTGAGAAATATTCGGAAATTGAAGATGAAACCGAGAAGAAAACTTTTGTTTGTTTATTTTAGATTCTTGTATGTTTTAGATTAAAATAATAAAAATAGCAGCAGCTTGAAAGCAAGGCATCTTCAGTCCTTCTGAATCTAGGTTTCTGTTCTGAGAAAGCCTTTTTTCACCAATAAAATAAACCTTTGTAAACGGGCGTAACGAAGGCATGAAAACGGGTCGATAGACCGTCAGTTTTAGGGGCAAGTTAAGACATTTGGGTGTTGGGGGTAAGTTGACACATTTTGTGGTCTTGGGGCAATATGAGACATTATGTGTGGTTTGGGGCAAGTTGAGACATTCTGGGGTGTTTGGGGCAATATGAGAAATTTTTGAACACGTTTGGGGTGTTTGGGTAAAAAAATGTGCGCAACCGGAGACAAAAGTTTCAAAAAAAGGTTATATGAAGTTGTCGAGGTTGTGGGTACCATTTAGTAGTAGAGTCTCCTACTGCCCCATTTGACCTTTGCAAGGTCATAACTTTAGACCAAGGTCAGTGGGGGTGCCCAAATAGGGTCCCATGAAGTTGTCACGGTTGTGGGTACCATTTCGAAGTAAAGTCTCACCTTGCCCCAGTTAACCTTCGCAAGGTCATAACTTTTGGCCTGAGGGTCACAGAACAATTCCAACACATGTTTTCAAATGTCCTAGTTAATACCTTTCAAACAATACCAAACTTGATAGGGGTTGCTAGTTAAACTTTTGGTGACCTGTGACCGTCGACCTGGAAAGGTGTGGCCCACAAGGTCTATCTTCGAACTTAACCTTAGTTGTAACCTAAGTGACAAATATCCGAAAGCGGAACTCGAAAATGTTCAACAGTTCGAAAGTTATCGCTCGGACAGACGGACGGACGGACGGACGGACAGAGCATTCACATAAACGGGTTTTCACCCCTTAATAAGCAATGCCATAATATGCCCTTTATTTAATGCGCTTCACATGTACAATTTAATTCTAAAAGGCCATGTAACGAGCTTTCATCTCGTATTTCTCAAAAATAATTCGTTGTTTTGAAGAAGTTCTGTCAGCTTCCTGATAAGATAGTAGAGCTTCTCAGACCTTCCCAACTTTCCTACGGATGTATATGCCTCCAATTTCCAATTCCAATACCATTATTTCTATTAAATCGCCGTGATGCCAAACACCCAAATATCATATCCCATTTCCCAGGCACAATTGTGTGTTCTGCTTGCTGGTCCTTGCAAATCTATCTATTGCATAAAACATACAGACAGAAACTACACAATTTAAGCTCGGCTTCTTCTTACTGCACATTCTCTGCAAGTACAAGACTATTGCTTGCTACTACTACCGTTTTGCGACCAACAAAATCCTAGTGTTTAACACGTTGTGTTCCAAATACCTAGATATTTCATTTCCCAGAAAGCATTTACACCAAACGGACGCAGTCTGTCTAACTCACTCTGTGTCGAACCAAAGGCTTCCAGAGAATTCATTTACGATTTATTGGGCATTTATTGTTTAACAATCAGGCACAATTTATTATTACCTTGGATGGAATACATAAAGCAACCATTTTTAACTAATGCATATTACAGTAGTTTCAAAATAAGTTATCCAATTGACCCCGAAAGGACGATATAGCAGAGCAAATACATTTATCTAAAAGCTTCGTCTTCGATCTCTGTCCACAATACAGTACAAATATTAAGCTCTAAAAGCCCTCCTTGAAAACTCTTCCATGTGCACGTTACACAAACAACTTAGGAAAGTTTAATACAAGGCTTGCAAGATTAATTTAGAGTTTCATGTAATTTAAAACAGTCCTGCAGAAGCTATTACTACTACACTACTGTACGTACTTTTCATGCAATACACGGTTTAGACATGTTCCAGTGCGAGTAGCATTGATTTAAAATCTTGTCAGACTGAACAGTGTCACTGGCTATCGTGAGTTTGTAATTGAATTTTATGATTGATTAAACTCGACAATAAACATTCAAGTACGCCTAATAATATTACGTGCATTTTAGCATCTTTATTGAGTTCAAGTTCATGCATACTTTAACTAATCTTTCGCTCTGACAGACTAAACTTAATACTTTGTTCTCTTGAATTGGCAATGGTAAGTTAAAATTAATCTCTGAAAAAAATTTCTGAAATGAAGCTGCATGCATAAATCGTTCATGAACTATTCCAATTTTAGTCAAATTAATCGACAACGGTGACTTTTATGCATGAAACTGCAGTTAAACTAAGGTATACATTATACATTACTTTCTCATCCAGTATTCACTCCAGTTGATAAGATTATTTACACCAAAGGAAATAAAGTTTATGCGTATTATTGATTGATTACCATACATTCAGTTACATACCTTACATTGGTTTATGATTCTACTATATTTAACTTTAAAAATTGCATTAACAGATCATGCCTCTGTCTATCTTGGCTTTTAATGTTTTTATGCACTCATGCTCATGTTCGTGATTGTTTAAACTATTTATGCATAGCAAAATAAAGTGTAAACGAAGCTTAATTCAAGGCCTTCACTAAATGAAATCTGGTTCTGGTTTTTTCCTGGTTTGTCGACAGTAGTGGCACAAGTCTCCGAGACTTCAGAAGTTCATGGTTATCTTCTTTCTACTTCACTACTCTAAACTCCACTCTTTGCGTGTACCTCGCATGAACCAAAGCTGTTTCAGATCCCGTATAGTCCAGATTTGGCCTTTGTGTACAAGCTAGTACAACTTTCAGAAAAGGTTAGTCGTTTCCTCATGACTTTTATTATTATGTCACCGTTTTCGGGGACTTGATTGGCATTTTAATGACAGAAACCTAAAATCAACCTCGTCAACTTTCTCATAGAGAAGGAAGCCCAATTAACAAACGAAGCCTATTACTCATCCATCAGTCGAGTAGAGCTGCAGAAAGAGTTGAAAAGTTGAGAACTTCAATCAAAATGATTGAATACAGATTAATAAAGAAAGACAAAGTTCCTGAAGTCGCCCAATACCTTATTGACAACTTTTTCGTAGATGAACCCTTTGGTCTTGCTTTGGGTGAGTCTGAGTGTATATCGAATGTAATTGACGTTTCATGGATTTATTTTAAAGCAGGATGACGTTCAAGATTCCATTGACATGTTAGCTTAACGAGCATTATATAATTCTGAGCAATTTTGCAGGGCTAACCACCGACCAAGTCCAACGATGGTATCCTGAATTTCTGGCGACAATGCTGAACTACTCAGCATCCCCGGTCAGTTACATTGCAGTGGATTCGAATACTGGGAAGATTGCTGGGGCCATTATAAACATGATTATTGACCCTTGCAAACCACCACCTCCGAGTATGAAGGAGTTTTTAGACCCTGAGAAAGAACCTATTAAAATACAAATTGCGACTTTTTTGGAACAACTTGAAGAAGGTTTTTATAAACTTATAAACTACAACTCTGCTTATTCTAAAAATAGAGTTAAGTTTGGAATAAACCAAATGATATGTTTCCTTATTTAGGCCTAGATATTCCAACAATGCTTGGGCAACCCGAAGATTCCAAAATATTTGCATGTCTTTTTGTAAGCGTGGCTGCTCAGTACGGGGGCCAAGGGATAGCCAAAGAGTTGGTTAGGATGAGTGAAGAGCAAGCTAAAAAAGTTCCTGGAGTAACAATCGCGATGGTATGAAGTTTCTTATTTTAATACTACCATTACAATTTTGTAGTCTGAAGCTACAAATGTACTAACTTTTTGCAGACGGACGTAACCTCTGCATTTAGCTACAGAGCCTTTCAAAAATTGGGCTACAAGATGGTAAAAGAGATTGAATATACCGAATACGAAGATCCTGACGGAAACCTTTTATTTGCAAATAAAGCAGATAAACTCGGAGTTCACACTCATGCAAGAGTTGTTGTTAAACTTCTCATTTAGTGTATATATTTCTACAATAGTTATAAAATGTATAGCATGGTACATTTTGCTTTATGTGGTAGTATGTAGTTAAAAGTTGGACAATAATATTTAAGGTTTTGAATAATTAAACTCCAATCTACTCAATCCTGTATGACTAAATACATATTAAACTATACCCAACACAGAATGCAAAACTGGATAGTTGTCAATCTTGTTTTTATAGGTTTTTACTACATTTATTTGTAGTACATAGAAGCAAAAGATTGTCTATGCATTAGAAGAAGTAAACTAGGACTGACTGGACAATTACTTAGAAAAATGGTATGGTATTCTCAGATATTAACTGGACTGGAACTGAAATGCAATCAGTGTTTCGCATTTTTGAAATCATATCATATCAATATCTTTATCCAATTCGTTTAGTAGTACAGCATTCGGTGAATAAGCTAGCACTATAGACAATTTATGAGAGGCATGTTTATAAAAATGCTCAGTCAAATTGGAGTTAAGCAAATGAATTTATATGTGAATGCTTTTTCTGATTGGGTGAATTAAAAGACGGATGTTACCATTTAGCTTCATTGAAACCATTTTGATGCCTAGAGTCATTTCCAACAGAATAAAATAACATAAACCTCGATCAGGACACCTTATGTATCTATCCGAGTATTAAAGATTTTTATTTTTACTTTTATACGGTTTCAGAAAGTAAAAGTTGCAAGCTTGTTCATCCAATTCCAAATCGTAACCAAACAGCTAACCTATATAGCTAACCCATATCGATCTCTGCATAAAGTCCTGCAACTTGAATTGAAACGAATAAACAACTTAAACATACAACGGCTATTGAAATTCTGATTTGAAAACATCTATTAGTAGAACAATATGATTGTGATTCTATTTGCGTAAAGCTTTCCCTATACAGTCATTAATAGGAAAACAGTAATTGAGGTTACTCATTCGATCTAATTATTAATAAGCTATGCCCAGCATATTCGAATGAACGAACCCTACAAAAAGTGATTGCTAACAAACAACAATTAAAAATAAAATGTTTACAACATAAATAAAATAAATACCAAGGCTTATTAAATTGAGAACAATGCACTTGTTTTGATTAATTCATAGGAATGTAGTAGAATCAGTTAAAGCTCTCTTAGAATTTGCATATTTTATCGGCTAACATTTTAATGCCCAATTCTTGTAATTACACAAACTTGACATGCTATAGTATGAAATGAATCCATAAGTATATCTGTCAATAATCAGGTTGAATTGGAATTATTTTAAAAGATGACAAATCCCTTTCTGTTATTGGTAGCAGGCTTATAGTAGAGATAAAGTAAAAGTAGTGGATTCTTCTACACTATTAGCCTGGCTATTAACTTTTAAAGATATGATTTGATAGTCTACCATGCTAACTACCACTGTTTTACTCTTTGGTCTATTTGGTGAGCGGAATTAAAACTTTAAAGCCCAAGAACTATCCTAGTCTCATCTATTTCTCAATAAAAGTCCTGCTATTATGTTCATATTTCTTGTACCTGTTTCGAATCTCAAGGGTCGTGGATTAAAAATGCGGATAGTGAAGGACTTGTAGTACATGCTAATAACTACAATAAGGAATACATGTCAGCAAATTGGCCAAGAAATGATATAGCAATAAATCCATTTCTATCTCATATTTCTGATGGATGGCGTGTCCCTAATTCACACAGACTAGATTCAGGTTCGGTAGCTGGTCGAATGATAAAAACTCCTGCAAAAAGTGATTCCCCATCATCAGATAGTTCAGGTATAAAATAAATTCGTGATATCATGTTCTGCCCAACATAAAAAATCGTAACTCTGTTAAAAGTTGAGTACTTAAGAATAATTTGAGAGCTCCAGTACCAGTGCTAATCCGAACTATTTTCTTGGTACACAATTTTTTAACAATATATCTGTGTATCTTGATCTTGTTTGCCTTGGGACGTTTGCAGACTCTGAGTCCAGAGAAGAACTAGACAGCGGCCGAATATTTGGGAAAGAAGATCGAGATTGGGCTTTGTTGGTCCAGCAACTTTTAAAGCTGTAATTTCTGGCTTTGAGTTGACATTTGACATTAGAAATTATGCTATGCACGAACAGTTTTGCGTGAAAAAGTTGAATATTCTAATAAAAACAAAGTATCAATCAATATCCAAATTTGCAATTATTTTTGTATTTCATACGTCATGCCATGCATGATTTAGCTGAGACTGGGGTTCGAGGAAGTAAAAGTCATACTTGTGTGTGTGCAACACAAAAAAGACGTTATGGAATGTAAACTAAAATAGAACACGTTACGTTGGTTAAACTAAACAAATTGAACGACGTTACTTTCTTAGAACCCATCAACAAAAAACATTTATTGAGTTTTAATAAACTTTATGTATGCGTATGCTTAGATTGCTAACTAGTTCATTGACAAAACCCGTTTGCATTTCCATACACGTTTAATAAAAATGGCGTGGTCCAACTTATTATTAATTTCTTGGGCAGGTAAACCCTTTAAATACTTAACTTTAATAATTTTATGAAAAACTTTCATTGCTTTTGGAAATCAAAACCAAATTCCAAATAGCATACTGATAAACTCGTTCCTTATATCCTTATTGTCTACTTTTAGTTTTGTTTTATTCATCATCCGCCGAGGTAGATAGGAATAATGACCTACCTCCATTTTATCGGAGCTACTTTCCATCAAAACCGGGTAATAAATATATTATAGAATGCTTAACCAACTACCGACCAAGTTTTTCAACCTTGATAATCTTATCTTTTTTAGAATCTGGTAACTTACCTCAAAGTGGAAAAATAGATTCCATTCACACCCACGCTATAGGGGCAGAGAAGCATCAAAGCGCTATTGCTAATAATGCAGATCCTCAAATTAACACAACACAAACCGCTTTCAGCATGAGTAAGCATGATAAGTTAATCTTCATCCTTCTCTATGGCCCTGAATAATTTTAAAACCCTAAAACGCTTAACTAAACTATTCCATGCGTTTCAGTGCCGATTCCAAAGAAATTAGCCTTATCCCACCGTTCGCGTTCTTTCAAGAAGAACGGCGGTATGCTTCCAGAATTAGGAATAAAATCCAGCTTTCCAAAACTGGATAATGACAAGTCCCCCTCGGCGTACCATGAAACCCTGGATAAGCATTATTTGAACGATAAGCCTAAAGACCTTCAATCAACCTATAGCTCTTTCCAGAAAAGATACAACGAGCTTTTGAGACAGGACATGGAACAACAACTGGCCAAACATTTTGCGTCCGAGGATAGATTTTTAGACCCTATCTGGTCACAATTTAACACGCCTTCTTACATTCCAGAAAGATCAGACGTCGTGGAAAAACGCGATGAAGCCTATTTTAATATGCCGGGCCATTATCCATTATATGGCACCCATTCGCAAAGTTATTATGATGCGCTTAATAGAAACCTATTGGTAAATGATCAAGGCAGTTCATATCTGGGTGAGTTTTAATTTTTATGAGGTAAATCCAGTTCTTACCACAGATTTGGATATTCTTACTCATTTTCAGTTTCCGATTTTAATGCATTTTTAGGAAAGGATGATACGTCCGACGCTGACCAAGAGGAGGATACTTATTGAAATTAATAAAATTATTCTGTTAGAGAAATCTGAAATACGAGTTTTATGTGTATGACTCCTTTCTGCTATGCAAAGTGTATTTGCTAATAAAATTGAACACTTTGATAAAAATGATTCAATTCAATTTGAGCTAAACTAAAAACATAAATAACTCTATCGAGTACAAAATGCTTTTGATTTCAAAGATTTGGCCTTGGCTGCGATCTCCAGTTTAAATTATTCTATTGGGAAATGAATAATTCATTACTTCAAATTCAAGTCTACGTGTTTTAGTCAACGCATTCATGAACGTTCGAAAATAACACTAACCGGAAGCAAATGAACAAACTCATTGATAAATGCTGTGAATTTTTATGTTAACTGGCTTGTTAATCATAGAATTCCATTGTAGATATTATCATATTTGCTGAATTAATAGGACCAGGTTAATAGGCTCAATCAATGCATGAACATCCAACTATAGAATTGTCAATAAACATAGACCGAATCAGAAAAGCGTTAGATTTTGCTAAAAAATTACCATAAACTACGATAACAGATTTTAATTGTAAATGAAATTACCCAAAGGTGAAGAAGATAAAATATTTTCCTTGATAATTCTAAATTTAGCCTGCTATGCATGGGTGGGTATATAACAACTTTAGTACAAACGACTACCTTCCTAGAGGATTTAAGGACGTTAAGCGAGGCGAGGATAGAACCAACATTTTTACCCATTTTTATTAGCTGTGAAAGATTAATCGAATATTTGTATTTAGTGACCTATTTCTAATTAATTTGGTTGGGTTTGAGAAGTTCTAACTGAAATTTTTGTTAAGACGGCAGCGTAAGAAATCTTTTACGAGCGTATAATGCCATTTAATCATGGGACCAATTGTCATTTTTCTCTTCGTGCTTCTTCTTTTTACAGTAAGCATCGCTCAAGGGTTTACATTAGAAGGTAAAAGTAATTTACAAGAAGTTACTGGGAAACAATTTATAGTTAATAATGATATCAAAAAGCAAAGCTACGCTTGCGATTATTGGACTAATTGCAATGTCATATAATGAAGGCGTTTTATCCTTTAATATCTTATTTAAGGTAAACGTTCACTCGGGGAGCCGCATTTGCTTAGCATGGATTCCTCATCCTCGTATGGTCAGGAAGACTACGAAGCAGTAATGAGTGTGAACAATGGTAAAGTGTCTCCATATTAAATTCACAATGCAAAGTTTAACGTAATAACAAGATGGGATTAAATTTTAATATATTTGCAGAAAACCATAAGCCGTGGTCTACCTTCTCGAAGTAGAATGACGATATACTAAAAAGAAGCATTCTTAATGTTTAATATTTAACTTTTGAAGTGAACAATTCTTAATTGTAGTTATAGGTTCGATGATTTAAATTTCCATGAGCAAAATTAAACTGGAATTGGGCGTCTTTTAATTTTGAAACAGCAACGAAACCTTGAACATAACCGTAAGATGCTTGCAACGAGGTAAAAACAAGTCCATCTGCGATTGGGATTGGATGGTCTCATTAATTAACTTTTTGAAAACAAAACGCTCATGAAAGTTCAAAGTTCAATCTAAGTTTATCTTGACATCACTTCATAAGACGCATAATGTCAGCCGCCTTATCTTCTCACTAGAACGAATGCAGAAATTGACTTAGAAAATTGATTAATATCCCAAAGTCTCATTTTCTTACAACTATATTCCAACGTTTCTCGCATTTATTCCAGTAAATTATCAACACGTAGAAAACTATTAAATGACTAACTTTATCCATTATACGGGATAAAATAATTCGTATTATAATAATTATTACACGTTTCAAAAACTACTCGCATGTTATGATTTTGACTTATGGAATTAATAGAAACAAAAATATGAATTGGCAATCTTAACACGTAAATTATAAGTTAATATTAATTTTATACAATGAGATTGATTGCATAATAACAAGTGATTAAACTACATACGAAAATACGTAAAATACGGACGGGCAATAAAAATAAACTACTTAAATTAAATACATGCAACCATATTTTCTGATGTTGACTAAATAATATATGAGGGTCATGGATAAAAATATAAAAAGCTTTAGATCCATCTTTCCCAATTATTATGCTTCATCAAAGACTTCGTGGAGCTGCTGGCTGGATCTGTTCCACGTAAGCATATCCAGTTTGTCATTTTCAGATTAACCAACACAACTAATTATAAAAAATACAATCCAGTCGAATAATTCAGCAGGACATCCGCAAATGCCAAAATTGTTCCATACTTCGGCTACCTGTAAATTAATCAATAGCTTTACTAGAAAACACTTCAATAAAATACAGTAGCACAAAATGACACAAACCATCATCAAGAAGTACTAAAGCTTCACTTACATGCATAGGTAAAAATGTATGAATCAACTGAGAGCATCATTAGATAGGTTAGGACGAAGGTCTCCAAAATGAAAGTAGATGAGTCGACGAAGAAGAAATAAGAGCAGAGATCTAACACATTTAACGTGTCAAGTGATGACAAAGTCGAAGAAGCGTAGAAGCACACGATGTAGCTCAAGCTTCATCAAAACTGCGAAGTTCGCCACAGCCTTACTTGAGTTACAGGGTTACAGCACAGCATTCCTTCCCATTTCTTCATACAAACAAACCAACATCTCACAACTTTCCCCGTAGAAAAAATAAAGTTCCATGCATCCGTCATATGATAAAAGGTTTTCTTAAAGTCTTCGTGGATGATAAGATTCCTCAGTTTCCCCATGGGAAATACCCCCTGGACCACCCTTGACCTTTACTCCCATCAGCCTTCTCTCTCTCTTTCTCAGCACAGCTATCCTTACAGGTTAACGGACCCTGCTGCCCCCCACTCATGACCCTATCATCCCCCCGACCTGAGTTATTGTACCGATCTCTCATAAGGATAAACAACGGGAACAAAGAGGTATGTGGTCGAGTGTGATATTCATGCAGATTCCGACGGCTCTGGTTGGCATTCATTTCTACAGATAACTTTCTTCTGAAAGCTTCTAAATTGCACTAACAAATTCTTATTTAGAGCGTTTTACAGCGTAAGAACTTTCACTCCAAAAAATATATGTAACGGTCTAGAGTCTGTAAGGATTTCTTAAACAAGTAGCTCTACTTTGGTGTGAAATGGAAGTAAGAAATGAATACTTTCTCATGGAACTTTTCTGTCAAAACTTTCTCTTTTAATCTAGCCTGTTTAAACAGTCTTTTCTCCAATTTATGATGCTTCTGGACATATATTCTTCATAAAACCCTGATTTTAAGGCAAAATAGACCTTCTAAATAGTAAAGTCTTGGCAGAAGATGTGTTCTGTTGAAAGTATCAACTTTGACTGATCTTCTTCCCATCTAGTCTCTAAGCCCTATTCCTTACTCTACCTTCTCCACGATGTAATACTGAATGACTTGCTACACGTAGCACGTAGTCTTTGAGTACTAGCAAAGCAAGTAAGGATCGGTTCTGCACTTGTTGTCCGGAAAAGTCTTCCTTCTAGCTGCAATTTGTATACAGTGAAAGATAGACAAATATAGAAAGAAAGTGGCGTTTCTCCGGTTTAAAACTGACTATTCTACTAGAATAGGGACTTATGGGGCTAGGGTTTTCAATGGAAATGCCACTTAGAAGGTCGACATACCTTGATAGAATCTTGCCATGGCCTATGTGGCCAGAATCACGTAGACTCTTTCTCCTCACCCATAGTTTTTAGCATGATAGGATATTTTGTGTCAGCACGTAGGAGGAAATCTGACTCTAAAAAAAGTAGGCATCAATTCTTTCTATAGCTTAGAGTAAGGAGGAGGAAGAGTTAATGAAATTGTAGTATGAAAGTGGGTAAGTATTTACTAAAAAACATGTTGCATGATCCATTGGATGTTCATGCTTTCAGGCAAGGTCGATGGAAGATGCAGTGTCAGCAAACTAGCAATTAAACGATGGTAGTAATGACAATTATTCCTAACGTTTTTATTGAAATAAGTTTATGTCCATGGCATAAGGTTTAGTTTGGTAATTAGAGACGGGTAAAAGTTTGCAGTAGTGGTGAGGGTGAGACCTCCCGATCAAGACGACGACAAATGTCAAATCGGTGAATGTAAATCTTTAAATATTTACATGGTTTATGTATGGTTAGGGACTATTTTCTGTATATATTATCTGCTGTACAAGGAATAGAGCAATACATATGCTATAATGATAGATTTTATTGAACTAACATTAAGCTTCTGCTATGGGCTACTTTTTAGCAGGGAATTCAGATAGGGGTCTATTAAATTATTTTACATTAAGAGGGTTTTGTTTTTGCTCCCAGTATTAAAAACTTATCATATTTTAATGGTACTTTAATTCATTTCTTTACTGGAGATTTTACGTAGTGTGTGGTACTAAATTGTCTAATAAATTAAACGAACATATATGCAGGTACACAAGAATTGTTAGAGATTTCTCCGAATTTAAGCTAGAAATTAATAAAAAAGCTGCAATCGGGTTTAAAAGTCTTAACATACATTGATACCTGTCAAAACCTATTTAGTTGAATTCCACATCATATTAAGTGCTGAAGATGCTGAGTATTAGAAAAGAATTCACTGAGAGTACCGATGCGAGTCACCCACTACAGCACACTCCTCAAAGTATTTTAAAAATAACCCTAATAAACTCTCAAGATTATACATTCCCTATAACCTCAAATTTTGAGCTGCCCGAAAAAGATGCGTTTTAACTCACGTAAGCAGTTCTTATCATGAACTAAAAGGAAATGAGCAATACGTCTTATTAAGTTGTAATTATTACTAGTCCTGGCCCATCAATGCAAGAATATATCCCAAGCGCTAAGCTAAATTAGGTGGAACCTGTACTTTTGATAGCTTTCTTGGTTGGACCAATGTTGGTTATTAATAGCATTGGCATTAACACATTGACAAATTTAATGGGCTTCATTGTTTACTTTTAATAAATAAATTTGTTTCATTATGAACAGAACAATTGATACTCGTGTGTCTATTAAAAAAATTGCCATCAATTAATTCAAACTGGTTAGTTTCCTTCTGACGATTCTTTACTTCCAAAAGATGTAGGTTCCCAACCTGTAAACCACTTTCCATGTATCAAATTTTATGCATCCACTTTATTTGGATCACTTATTATTTCTTACCATTAACCTCGTAGTTATAAAACTTATTCTCTTGCATGTATGGGAGCTTCTCATTAACTGAATCGGGCTGCGCTCCGGGGCGTTTCACAGGTAGCTACATCGATTTATTTTTATTTTTTGTTGTGAGAGTCATGATTAAACCATTCGATTGATTATTGTAAGTTAGTATGACAATTACAAGGGAAACGGAGACTCTCTACTTACAGCAAAACAAATGGCACAATGATCGGCTTCACCTCCACATTCACAGACTATGCATTCTGCCCTAAACTCACTGCCAAAAGGACATGCTTAAATGACAAAAAAAACCGTTTAAAAAAGACTTGCATTGTTAATATATAAAACGGTGAAATAAAAAATATTTAACCCACATTGGCCCATCTTGGGTGGAACATATTTTTCCAGGGATGTAGGATATTTTGGACATTGCTTCAAGGGTGTACAACTGTTAAAGTTCTCTCCATCTTTGCATGAGCATTTAATGCAACCAATGTCATTGTTCGGGCATGGAACTGGAATTTATAAAACTTTTATTAGTATGTGCATATTTTTAATCCTTTTTGTCTCCTAAATACAAGACTACAAACTAACTGTACTGTATGCGTACCTTTCAACTTTTTAGCCTCGCCCATGCCAATAAAAATATATAGAGTTCCTATCAGCAAAATCCATGCAAAAGTCTTTCTCATAATGGTAATATAAAATTGTAATGTTTATAAAGGGAGTATTTTAGTTTTTGTAGAAAACTGGAAATGCTGAAATGAACCTTTGACTTTACGAATGGTAACTTTAAGACTGTTAAGTTAATCAATCGTAGGATTTTGTTTATGAATTGTTCTATTTTATGTTGCATTTTGCATTCTATTCGATACAGAAAGCACAAATACTCCAGTCATGTGTAGCTTTAAAATTGATTGGAATTGATTGAAGGTGTCTTAGCTTTTTTAAATTTTAAACTCTAGACATCCTTATTTGCATTGCGTTTTGTGTTCTACGATCCTTTTAATTACTCAAGTATTCAGTCACTAATTTCACGTAGGTATTACTAATTTCCATCTTGCATGTGGTATAGCTGTCTAGAAAGTTGATGGACAGTGACAGTTCCTTTCCTGTTCCTCAATAGTGGGTTAAGAAATATTTGATACGCCAAAATTAGTATCCCATTTTTCTAAAGATATCAGTTCATTATCAGAGATAAAAAATGAATTAACTATATAACGTCCCCTTATTCCTTGCAGTCATTTTTGTTTAGCATCAGAGACAGGAGATACATAAAATTTTATGGTGTAAATAAACTATGTGTTTCCGGTTACCCAACATCAGTGTAAATATGACATCGACATATCTCTTGGAACATACCAATGCAACCCATTAAAAATCTTTATATTTAACTTTACATGGCACATGCCCGTTTACTAGCATAACTACGTAAGTATACACTACAAGTTGTCGATCAGTAAGCCAAGCCTGTGTGATCAAAACTGGTCAGAGACGCCTGTTTAATTATCTTTGATTACCTATTAACTTGTAGTTTCTTTTTTATTTGAAATGCGTAGTGACAACACTGATTAATGTGTTGAGAAGCTGTATGGTTGGGTTATGTAAACTGGGTTTTGTATACAACATAAGGGGTGCAAAATAATTTCTAAACATTTACATAAATCGTTTACGCACTGCGACTAGACAATTTTTGTTATATGAGGAATCCCTTCTTTGCAGAACAGTCATTACCAAAACATGCATTAATTTTGGATGGAGGGATCTTATTTTGGCATGTAGCGAGTAGTCAAAATTAATAACGATGATAACTAACCATACTAAAAATTAATATTTTGACAACGATGAGTCAAAGTACAGATGTACTTTCTCACCAAGATCATGAGATAGATAACCATGATATCGATATTATTTTGTTTGTCTGTTTTTCTCATTAGGATTCCACACAAGCAAAAACAACCCAGTACAAGTGATTTGCATTCATACATAGAATATTTTTAAATGTATGGAATATTAGGTCTTTGAATTAGTAATTGAAACTTAATTCACTTTCACATGATGTACTGAGCTAGAGCTGAAATTGTATCATGATATTATATTTATATGATGCATGAAGGTGTATGTAACCAGTAACATTATCATCTCCTAATCATTACTACATGAAGCATTTGTTTGTACTACGGACGTTAATGAATTCATCGTGCTCTTGTATTCGCAAAGAAGTTGTAACAACGTTCTGGATGCTTTTATAATAGGAAACGGAATTGCTATGTACTTGTATAGGGCAACTGGGCAAGACAACCATAACCAATACGAATTTTTTCATCCATCAAAATTTATTAAGGATAGCTTTTGAGTATGCATAATATAATGCAAATGTTCCTTAATCTCCGTCACCTTTAATTGGTTTATTCGAAAGACAAAACATTTGCATTACAGCGATATGATCTTGTAATCTCTGTAACCTGTAATCTTTGCGATATGATCTATTTATTTGATGTTGGAAGTTGAATTACATATGATCCAAAGATATCATTTTAGTTCCTTATTTCTATGAATTAAATTTTATCCCAACCTGCAGACAGCAGAAGTAGAATTAGTCTCCTTTGACAAGTAAAGCGTTGCTGATTTTATCCGTTACAAAAAAGAGATTTTGCAAGCAAAAAAGCATCTTGCAGGATAAATTTCGTGATTTTAGACGTAATTATTTCTGAAACCCTAATCTAAAAATGAAATCATCAATTAATCTAGAACAATTATGCATAATCGGTGTACTAGCAATGGTGAATGTACTCTTCGTACAAGCTCTAGGTGAAATAAGTTTTTATACCGCTACAACTTGTCAAGGTAAGTTAGTCGTTTTGAAGAACCCTTAAAAAAAGTTAATAAATTTAGCATTTATGTATCCTAATGTTAACATTAACCTATTGAAACTTTAAAGGCGAGAAATACACGATGTCCTTAGGAAACGGGGACTGCAAAAGTATCCCCGGTTGGTTGAGTATAGAGGGTTTGAAACTTTCTGTAGATCCTCAAGGGAAATGCGTAAAAGTTTTCGAAAAACCTCTATGCAAAGAATACACAAGCAGGATCATCCACGCTTATGCTTTCACAGGACAGAAACCCTTACCAAAGAAATCAAACGTTCTTAGGAAGTGCGAAAGCATTCATGGCATGAGTTTCCAAGCAATCAGATCCTTTCGAAGGGTTCCCTGTTAGCTTATTCACGGTTATTATTCACACTATAGACAAAATGACGTGTGTTTTAGCCTTTTAAAACCTATTTCTGTAAATACCAAAGATCACTAACCTATTGACTTTGCTTGCTGATAAAAAAAACAGTGAACATTGTACCAAAAAGGGTTGAATTGATATGATAAATAAAGAATTACAATAAAATACCATTTCTATCCTGCCTAAAAGTTGAAAAAAATGCTTGTATAATTTTTCAGCTTTTAGCAAACTCGAAGCACTCTACGTGCATGGATTAAGCTACTACAAACAA
>JAQFZX010002260.1:0-20463 GCA_034682405.1 Hydroisotoma schaefferi | reverse complement strand
ACACACCGCGCGCGCCCAAGTGACATTTAACGGTTGTTTACACCTCTTCGTTACACGCGTTTACAACGGTTTATTTGCATTTGCATTGCATAATTTAATACAGAATAATTACATTTGATCTTGGCTACTTATTGCATTTCTTCATAAATTGTAACATTAACCAAACATACAGACGTACAATCCTAGGCACTGAATGGCTTCACCCTTGCGGCATGTGTCACGATCCTTTTAGCCCTGTTTTGTATCTAATCCCTCTTGAACGTGTCGCATTAAACTAAACTATGAAACGCACATCCAAAGTATTCCTGCATGGGGATCTAAATTTTCGAACAGAATTTCCATTCCTGATATCACCATACTCTAAAATACAACATTCATATTCATAATCTCATGCATTTTATATTATTCTGTAGTGAAAGTTCCATTCAAACCCGGAAAGATCCATCCCCGGAGTTATTAAGCTAGAGTACTTTCCTAGTTGCGTTTCTATCTGCACTAACAGACAAACGTGCGTGTAATTAAGTTTACCCTTGACTAAACTTTAAATATTTTAAAACCCAAAGGAAAACTATAATTTCTCATGCTTTTAAAAAAAATCAGTCCTCCCTTTAAAAACTTCGATTTGAAATATAACATCCATCATAAAACAGCAAAACAACAGCAACTTTAAAAAATGTGCAGCAACATCGTTCGATCAATGCGACCCTCTATTTTTATTATTAATTAAAAGCTTATTTTATATCTTACATTCGTTTCTTATTTATCCTTGCGGTACGCAACCATTGTCGTGGTCGTTTTACTTGGTTTCTTAACGAAATTCCCTTGCATTGGTGTACACACGAAGGTTGTAGTTGTATGCAGTAGAAGTAGATGAGAAAGCCCTAAATTGGCCTGTCGGAGGACAAGGAGCAAGCAAAGATTAATTACACTCTCGTCCAGTGGATTGTGATTTTCGTGGTAGAATCACTCCTAACAGTCACACACACTAAAAAGTACAAGGGAGACACAAAATAGAAGGAGAGAGTATCCAACTAACTTTACTATTATTATATTTCAATGTGATTACCTAGTCTATGCATTTCTCACTCTTTCTTAACAATACAATCGAGTATATCTTGTAGAGACTACCATCATCATCGTTGTCTTGAAGTACGCCCAAGAACAAAGGGAAACACCAGCATTATCGACTGGAAATAAGTTCTAGATTAAAGTTGCAGTCTTCTCACGCACCAAATTGCATTGCATCTTTTGCCAGTCTTGATACCAGGGAATTACTGGAAAGTTGGAAGTAAGACAGTTACTTAAGTGGTAGATGACGACGACCAAAGAACGAAACCAAATTCAAGATCAAAATCACAAAGGAACCATCCCCCAATCATGATCATTAATGACTTGGAACTTGGAGCTTTCTCTGAAGAAAGTTTCCAACTTTAAGTCAGTAATTAGCCCTCCTATTTTTCACCGCTTTGGTAATTAATTCATTAATAAAGTTTCATTAAGAGTTAATACTCTTTTGCTAGTTTTTCTGGAAAATTAAGACGCTTCATGAGCTCTTTTTATGACCCTATGTAATAAGATTGAATGCACACTTAGTTATACCTTAGGCTTGTATCGTGGCATAAACAATTCTTTCCACCAGACGATCTCTTGTTTTACCAAAATCTATAGTTAGAGTATAGTGAGTAGTACTTTTACTTGCGCAATGCAAAAGGTGTTTTGGGTTATTGCATTTTTAGGCGTATGCAAGTGATGAGTATGCAACCCTCGTCCAAGCCATTAGATCAATGCCATGGCTAAACGAAAAAATATGGTATGACCCGTGGGGGTTGTGATGATGCAGAAATGTTAGCTGGGACGGGAGTGAGGACCCCAGAAATCAGAAACGGCCTCTATAGATAGATCGTTGTTTTATTTTTGTAAAATTTAATGTTCCTCCGTACATGGGCTTTTGTAGGGGAGAGTTTTACTAGATTATAGCTATACTAGAATTGCGCTGCCTATAAAACTGTAGAGGAAAGCATACTGGAAATATTCACCTTTCCATTAATTCCTTTTTTGGCCAGATTTTTTAGATATTCCCAATTTCACCCCTTTTCCATGCCCCGTAAAACTCACATGATGATGTTTGTATGTTCAACCTTATGGTACCAAAGTTTTTTTAATGCCAGCCTTAGTAGCAGTAAGCATGGCTTGAACTGTGTGGATTTGACTATTACTTTTACTCTGCCTAGAATAATGTTGACTCTTGAAACGGGAATGGAAAAAAGGGGAACGTAGACCATAAATTTCTTGAAATCACCACGTTTTTGGAAGAAATCGTAGAAATCTTTGGGGAATTTGCATATTATGAAATATGAAGCTGGGGAGATTTTTGAATATTGCTTTCAACGAAGAAAGCTGCCACCCTATATACCCTTTATTCTTTAAATGTGAATTATACCACTTTACTCTCTCAATGTACCGAGCCAAAGGAAGGAAAGGGTCGAGCTTTTAGCTGTTTGAATTTTTTTTATTTGTAAAATTTTGAATATTTGAATTCAAGACGTCACCAGCTCTTGGCAGTGATAGGACATTACATAAAATAACATAAAATGCACAGCACATGTAGTGTATGGCATGTGGGTGGTTTAGAAGAAAAAAGTCAAAAGAACGAGAGGCGAAGCAAAGAGGATTTGAAATCTGTAGAGGATTCAGAGTAGTCTTCGAAATTATAAGATGAAAGAAATATTTTGTTGAGAGTTGGTGCTACGAGATCTGCATAATTCATGCATATGCATACACTCCATGCATGGGATTGAAGAAGAGTTTATTGTATGTAAGGCAAAAGTAAAAAAAAATCAAAGGAACGAGTGTATGTGACTTGATCGTTTATGAAGGGTAATGACAGGGTTTTAAGGGAAATGTGACTTAAGAAACTACTCGGGAGGTTAATAATTTATTCTTATGATGCTTTTGTAACTCTTTCCTGTTTGACAAGCTTGTTCCATATTTCATGATAAATATTCACTGCCCTCTAGAGCAATATGGAAATTTTTGATGATTTGAAATGTAGTTTACATAGAACTGAATACTATTTTTACTGTATAAAATAGATCGTATTCCTAGGGGGTAAATTTTTATTTTTGGTGCCATGCGGGTTACTTTGCTTACGATATTATTATTTTAAAGCTCCGGTATAAATGTAGTTGCAATTATTTTGGCATAATTCTTTTCAATTGTTAAACTCCCATTACTCGGTAATGAATGATGCAGGGACGAATGATACAATGCGACAAATAAATGTGACATTTAAAATGGGTAATAGAGTCACTCTCATATTTAAGGGTTCCTATAATAACGCCAAAAGGTAATGACGAAAAGCTCGGTTCTTATATTAATTTTGACGAAGTTGTTATATTCAATGCTAACGCTTGATGTAAATGGTATTACAGCTTTTCAGGCTATAATTTATTGAGAGGCAACCACAGAAATTTGTCTTTTCCAGTTCATTCAGCATTCCAGAAAGTCAGCCGTGGGTACAAAAACCAAATAAACCTGGATGGTATTCGATTGCTTCGGTTATTCGGTTTACTACTATCAGTAGTGATGGCAGTAGATAGTAGAAATGGAAGAGTTGTTTGGTTTCAAAGGCCGTTGATTTGCTTTCCAACTAACTTTTAAAAATCCGTCTCTCTGTGTTACTTCATACTAAACCTGTAGTGAGCAGTTTTGCATACTCCAACGGAGCAGTGAAGTTTGACTTGAAATCATTTCACTTCTTGGTCATGGAAAAGTTTGCATCCTCAGCACTTTCATGGTGACAATTCACGACTGATTTGTAAGCAGGAATTTCGAAGCCTAAAACACGTAGTTATATTTCACAAAGAGATATTACTCTAAAATCCGTTCCATATGACGCGTCTAATACCGTAAATCTTGAGTACAATTTTGCCAAAAAAAGGCGACGAACAATAAATGAGGATAACAATTTAATGAGGTCATATGAGCTCATTTGAGTCCAAATTTTATGATACTAATGGACGAGTGCGACATATCCGTTGATGCGACGTATAATACGGGTTTTAGGGTGCTGAAACTGAGAACGGCTGGTTTCGGTTTTGGGACGACGATGACATGTTACAAATTGACTACATTCGAGTGGACTAGACGAAACCTTCATTTAGTTTTGGTGAAGTCGGCAGATAAATTCCGTCAGTAATATCCCGTTCAACCCTGTTGTCTGCTTATTAGCCAGCAAGATCCGTTTGTATAGTGAGCTAACGTTGAATTTTAAGGGGAATACTAAAGTCCCGGATTTTATTGTAACTTTAAAAAATAATGGTGCTGTTGCTAACTACTTTATGCCTTTTCTCGTGTATTAAATGTAACAACAGTATTTTTGGTATGAACTTACTTTATCATATTTGCCCTTGCATTTGCAAGCCAAATCTGAATTGCCATTTATTTTTAGTGTGATTTTCAATAGTTGAAAGAGAATTGTATGAGTCAATCACACTTCAAAATCCTACAATATTTTTAGATTCTACAACCTAACCTACAATATACTTTCACATCTTTCTTTTACCCTTGCAAAGACACATGGAATTAGATTCCAATAGAGCTCATTAAAAGCCCCTATTTCTGCCCACAATAGTCAGAAGATACTAAATAGTAAACAAGTGTGTAGGATTATTGACAAAAATGAGCCCCCATGCCAGCCACTGCTTCCGTGGCTACTTTTACGACTACTGGTTTAGTGCCACTGACTTTTATTATTAAAAAGAAACATCACTCGTTTGATTAAATACCAGTACTAAACTGGGGGACAAAGGAAAGAAGGCTGATCTCCAGTTTGTTGTTATCGCATTGAATAGAATTGACAGTCATCTAAATCAGTAGTGAAATCGAGCCTTTATTGTCCACTTGATTGAAACCCCAGCAGGAAGTCTTAAGTCCGGGGGCTAAGAGTCTCTCTGTGTATACATTAAATTGTTGACCGTCGTCATACGCTTGTTATGTTCTGCTTTCATTTAGCATCGGCTACAATTCAGGCTGAATGGGAAAATATTTTTAGGAGGATAAATGGACAAGAGATTGCTTGTTGCAATCGATTGAGCTAAAGTCGATTGATGGCTATGACAAGACATGTTTGGACAGAGGATTATTGAATTCAAAATCCAAATCTTGGTGGCACCCACTACAAGAATTTCTTTTAATACAGTTTCTAACTTTTAAATATTCGTTGGTGGCAAGTGGCAAGCAAGATTTAGAAATCTCCTAAGGTTTGTCAGCCCTTCTAGAAAAAATTATGGAGAGCTCGGGCAGCAAGTAAATTTTATGTTTTTGAAGCGTTTTTATCAAACATTACTTCTTACCCAGAGACTGCACTGGTGCAAAAACTTGCTTACCATGAGAAATACGGGGAAATGAAGAGGGAGGTTGCCCAACTAACCTACCTAGTCTTTTATGGCTCCTACTATACACTACTTAATATCTTACGATGATCTATTTACCTGTCAGTTAGTGTCATTTTCAATTTGAATCTCAGTATGAGTTCTACCTCTTCATTATATTTATCTCTCTCCAGACTGCGAAGGCTGGGAATTTTTAATGATATGATGAACATTTTAATATAAGATGAAAGATAATATACTGCCGAATTGATTTAGAATAGCAGTTTGCACTCAACTCCGCTAATATTTTAACGACTGATAACTTTCCAAGAAGAGGATAAATCCTCAGCGCATTTTCAAGAAGTCTATAAATATGTGAGAATTTAGTATCCTATGCCATGCCATATAAACGTTTAACTAGACCAACCGTTAAAGATTGATCCGGTAATAAAACGCAGGAGTAGTGCAGTCAAACTAACAATGGGGGTGCACTTCGTGTTCAAAACCAAATGAATCGAGTTATTTTATTTTTTTTAAATCAAAAACAAAATTAGATTTCGAAAAGTCCTCTATGATTTTTCAGAATATCCAAGATTTCCAGAGTTATTGAGAGTTATTATAAATGTAGTCTCAATTTTACCGTCAAAAAAAATTATCGCGCAAATCCTGCCGGAAGTTTTGACTTTGACCCTTTGTAACTTTCGAAAACTTCATCATTCTAAAAAATGGTAGAGGACTTTTCGAAATCTAATTTTTTTTCTTGATTTTTTAAAATAGAACTCGATTTATTTGGTTATGAACACGAAGTGCACCTCTATTGTAAGCCCAATTTATGCACAACAGAGGAAAGGTCCTTCGGAAAATTTGGATGAGCATTATTATAATAGAGATATTAAATGTATGGAAATTAGCCCTAGTTCCAGTTCTATCCTTCCATGTCTTGGTCGATGATCCACTTAAAATTTTTGCGGAGATTTCACCAAACTAGTGATGGGAAAAATCCCCTCACAACAGTAAGATAAGATGGATGAAACCACATTACATTACGACATCACATGCACAAAGAAATATTTAATAAGACTTCAAAAAGCATACATCCAGTACGGTAGTAGTAGCACGTAGAGTAGACTTCTTCCATAAGATCACATCGAGCGCTGAAGGAGGGGTCGCTCTGTGGCTGAGCTACCGACACATTGAAAATTGTATCAGATTTATCAGTGTCAAACTGAAGACACGGGAGACCATTTTCAAAGGATTTCTTCTCACATATATGAAAGTTATTATATAAAATAAAATTACATGTGGCATACAAAGCATGTGTTCTTGCTACGAGAGTATGGTTGGTAAGATTATCCGTCGCGTCCAAGTCGAGAGATGTTTACTACCTAATTCTAACCTCCAGCTTTCTTTAACATAGTTTACTCTACTTTTTTTTACGAAAAGAGACACGAATCAGCCACAAGATTCGTCTCCACTTACAAATATCTCATGCTCTTCAAGTACCAGTAAAAAAGAAAGATCCTTGTGTTTTAGGCCGACAATGGCTAAGACGGCGACAAGAAAAATAACGAATGAAAGGATTGACAATTACTACTACGACAGCGTTTGCTGAATTTGATGGTCCCAAAGTCATTCAGTCACTTCTTCTGTTCAAGATAAGATATTTTTGCGAGCATTTTACTCAGATACTTTTCTAATGTATCGTATCCTCTAAAGGATGGATGTTTTCACTCAAGATTGTGAAAAGGTTATTCAAGCTGAACTGGAGGCTAATACTAGGCTTAGTATTTCATCTCAACTGAATGAACTTCTTCGTTCTTCATGATCATGATCGTATATACGAATAAAAATCCAATGCAATGTATACAAAAAAGTAAGAAAGAAACCTTTTTGGAATTGGATTAACTCTAGGTAAAAAGAGAAGTATTTGCCACTCTCTTGTTTAATTCGTTTTGAATAGGTGTTCGAAAAGCTTATTCGTCACTTTTCTGAACAAGAGATGGTAATTAAAAGGAAGCAGTCTTACTTTTTAGCTGAACAAATGTACGTATGGCAGGTAAAATATTTGATCATTAAATGTTTTCTGAAAATTAAGCGTTAAACATTCTACTGTCAACTTTTATTTCGCAGTATAACTTCAAAAAACCATCTTTAAAGATCATCAATCAACAGGCAATACTTTAAGCATCTTATGGGCGATGCCCTTTTACTTGTATTCAATTGATGACCACTTCAAAAGATTAAATGAAATGGATGGAATTTAAAATGAAAAGTTAAAACAGGAGGGAGTGGGATTTATAATAGCTTCCATCCCTTTGTAAACTGTCTTGTTAATGTTTTTTGTCCACATTTTTCGTAAGTCTTTAGATTGCATAATGCTCTGTTTCAGTTATTCAACTTTGATAATGACAGTATTACGCATAATGTACCGTTCACTTCAGTATCTCTCCGGTTATATGCGTTCATAGTTAGAATTTCTTAGCCTTTGTTTTTTATGTGTCCACAATAGCTTAGATCTAAGAGGGTGGACCCAGTGCAGTATTATGGATAATGGAGGTATATTGTTTAATCGAAGAACCGCATGAGCCTCTTGGAAGCGACCCCCCTTGGATAAAAATATCTTATAACAGTTGATCCTCATCATAAAGATGAAGGGGTATCTATTAGTTTTAAACCAGTAGAGTTCACATTACATAGCGAGGATAATAATTGATTAATGTTTCTGACAAGCCGACAGAGAAGAAGTCCATATGAACGGATATATATGGTCATCTGAGTTTCAAAAATCTTTTTCAGTGATTTCTTCTTACTACGGGTTGTTACTTTAATACATTATTATTCTTTTATTGTAGCTGATGCCCCTTTTTTAAGATTGAAGTACGTATATTGACAAAAATACCACAAGATTTTATTTTATTTGGTCACTTATCCTCTCCTCTATTGAAACTAGCTGCACCTTAATGAAGGCAGAATTGTTATAGCGAATTGGCGAATTCAAATTAGTTGCATGGAATAAAGAGGATAAAATTATCTTTTTATGCCACCAAGTTTTTCAAGAATTCTTTTCATAACAAGTTCCGTTTTTATGTACCCAGACAAATGATTTATATTCTTCAGCATGACATTAAATTACAGCTTAAACTGGACTACAGTTTTCCACTCAATACTTCAGGCTCAGTCAGATTGAATTCCATTACGAGACATTTTTAACTGTGTGACTGTATCTCAAGAGTAGAACAAACTGTGACATGCTACCCAGAAGAAGAAATTAGTTCAAAAGATTGATTAGTTGAGCAAAGAAGTATAACGAAGCTGTTTGATTGGATATGACACCTGTTAATCTACACTACAGAGGCTGGATGGAGGGAATAAGAGGAAAAGTTTCTAAACTGATTGGTAACAAACTTTTCTGTAAAGTTAGTAACATAGTAAATCGAAGAAAGGGAGTGTGTCTAAGATCCCCCTTGATGATCATGATCAGTGTCAAAACTATGGGCTCTATAATTATCCTTGCTCAACTATCCTTCTCGCAGTTAAGTTTTCTATCACACGTTCACGTCACCCATCCATGAACTGATCAACTTCTCTATCCATCTGGGTTGAAATGCTCACCAGGCAGAAACTGAGCTAGACAAAAAGCTAAGATAAAGAGCCATGGAATTGGTACCAACGGGAGATTAGACGTATCCTGACCAATTATTTTTCTCAAGTCGACCGACTCACTGTTGAATCATTTCATATTTATTTGCTCAAAAAATGTCAATCGTCTCGAGTGGGTTGGATTTAATTTCCATTGACTGTCAACCATAAAAGACTTTAGGATTTCCAACCAGCTTTTTTACTTTTATGAGATCGATTCTAATACGACGGTTTTAGTTGAATTAGATAATCTCATCTGCCTTATAATAAAAATTTAAAATTCGAATCCTAATTTTGAAATACTTTGGATTTCGGAGCCGCACAAACTACGATGCAGAATCCTTAGATCAGCCCTGCTTAGTTCCTGTTCTGTTAGAATTATATTTTGTCACTCTCATCTGTCAACACCAAATACACGATTTACAATATTATTTTCAATTGTTCATTTCGAATTGCTTACTAATAATTTCTACTGTAGTCGTTTAGTTTGCATTGCATTTCATCTCTCTGTATGTAAGCTTTCCCTAGCTTTGAGGTTCAAGTTCCTTTGATGTCTTAATTAAATTCTCCTTTTCCTGTCCTGCCATACGTACATATATATTAAAGATCTGTTGCTGTGTGTTGATACCTGAAGGATTTATTGAAACCTGAGACCTGCTTTTATGGCTATGCAGTGCTTCTGAATGAGACATGCAATTCAAATTTAACTAGTGCAAAGTGTAATAGAGTATTCCGTACAGTCATAGCAAACCTCCGATTTAACTCACTTGTATGAAAATATATTTTTTTCAAATTAAGCATATTTCAAAGTAAATTTGATTCACAGCACTGCTACTGCTATACAATTCTTTGCATTGACATTCCTGGAGAGAGCCTGGCACATGAAAATCAGGTTAAAACTCTGTATAAGATCGTCATTAGAAAGTAGTCGTGCGTGGGCGATGATACATCAAGAAGTATTCGAGTATTCCTAAACCCTAAGAACAAAATCCGAAAGGGCACGTTGCTACTCACATACTGTGACTGTACAAATAAGCCCACCTACACACTTAACTCTCTCTATTATGAACTTTAAAATGCTAATGTATGAAGAAGCATTTCAACAAACATGTCTTAGATGTGTTAGTTCTGAAACTGTGTTTCGCATGTGCTTTACTCATATTCTCTCATATGAACATTATTACTTAATATTCCGTCGTACAAGCGCATATGGAAGAATCGCTTCCTTTTCCTACTTTAAGAACCTCTCCAGACACTCGTACCTAAAGATATGTTCAATAGTCATTGGCAAGTATTTTTAGCTGAGTGTAAAAACTTTTTATAGCGATTCCGCTGTAGATTAGAACCATATACTCCCTCCCCCGTCTGCAGTTTTTAGCTTCTGAGAGAAACTTATCCCTGCTTAAGTTCTACTTTGTAAAATGGAAAGGAGATCCGTGTGGAAAGGATTTCGAATTTAAAATATTTACCAAAAACTACATTATTTAAAGTAATTTTCATTCGAGCTGGATTGGGATTTATACCAAATTCAGCGAAAGACTACCCTAGGTCTGTAGGTAAAATAAGCTTAAACTGTTGACCCGATGTTGTCGTCTTGTTTCCTTATCCATTTGAAAAACCCCTAAGGACCTGTTCCAAAATCTGTGCCCTTTCACTTCTGCACAGCTTTTCAAGAGAGAATAAACTCGTGCCCGTGTGTACTGCAATAGCAAACAATAAACACGGTTGAGTTACACAGACAAGTTCTACACATCCTTAAAACGATAACATGGAAGAGGCCTGCTGTACTCCGGAAAAGGAGTTATTAGCCCAAGTACAAAGAGGTTGTGCAGTCTGCCAGACCCTTTGTGCAAAATTCTGCTCGGGGTGTAAGAAGGCGTACTATTGTTCCGTAGATCATCAAAAGTCCCATAGGAAACAGCATAAAAAACATTGTTTTCCAGCAGTTTTACAAGAAAATGAAGGGCTCGGGAGATGTTTTGTCGCCTCAAGGGATATCAAGCAGGGAGAGTTTATATTTAAAGACAAAGCTCTAGTTTCCGGCCCGAGTGGAGCTGAATTATTTTTCCATCCGATTTGCCTAGGTTGTTACAAGCAGGTTAAAACTCTGTACAAATGTTCAAAATGCGGATGGCCTATTTGTTCCCAGCAATGTGAAGATGTAAGTTTTAAAATTGCTATGAAAAATATACACGAGTAAGCACATGGATTTACTGCGACTGCTATTGGAATTTGTGAACATGTTTTTTCTGCCTCCAAAACGCTAACAATATGCTGAGACATCCACTTGAGTCTTTATTTATTTACCATTTACCTTACAACCTAATTCCCTTGTGCTTTTTTAGATGAAGCACCACGCAGACTATGAATGCAAAATATTTGCCGAAAAGGAAGTCAAACCTTACTTTACAAAGCCGTACCAATACGATTGGATAAACACGCTAAGATCTTTACTGCTAATTCATTGTGAACCGGAGAAATGGGAAGAATTGGCCCAATTAGCTTCACATGCCGAGGCTCGTGCTAACAATCAAGCCGCATTGAGAACCGTTATGGAGTCTGTTGATTTTATCAATTCAGTGTGCAAACTTGGTGACCAATTTGCTCCGTTTATTATCGACCATGTAGTGGGAATCTGGGGGATTAACTCTTTTGGTGCTAATCCCCCAGCAGGACCGAATCCTGGGCGTTCTAGGTAAAGTTCAGACAGTCCACTTCCCTTGCAGAAAAAAGTTTTTTCCTTCATGCTATATAGAATAGAAAAAAAAGTGTATTGCCTAATTGAGCTTTTAGGTGTAGTTTATGTGTAACAGACAGACAGAGTTTTAAAAGTTAGATGTACGTGCTCCACTGAAGTTTTTCGAATCGCATTACAAACATTACATTTATGTTATTTACCTAAAATTAGGGAGAGCCAAGTCAAGTAAGGTTTGCTTTAATGTTTGTTATGCTTTTGCTTTTAGAATGGCAACGCTAATGTTTCCCAAGCTGTGTCTTGCAGCACATAACTGCATCCCAAATACTCGAGGGATCTTAGTAGAAGATGTTAAAACTTCAAATCCAACTTATTCAATGGAACTAATAGCATCGTTGCCGATAAAAGAGGGAGACCAAATCCACACGACTTATGCTAATGTTAATGAAGGGACCTTTGAGCGTAGACTCGTTCTCCGAGATAATTACTACTTTGACTGTGAATGTAAACGATGCTCGGATCCTACTGAATTCCGAACATTTTTCTCTGCTTTTAAATGTCTGAAATGTGCAACTGGTTATTTGATCCCTAACGATCCTCTAAACCTAGATACTGTATGGAGGTGTACGGATAAATGCACTAGTAGTGTAACTTACTCAGATTTGAAGATTATCATTAATAAAATTAGAAGAGAGGTTCATGGAGCTGGAAATGAGTCCAATGGATTAACAATTAGACGGTTGGAAGGGATTTTGAAAAAGTTTAAAGGTAAAATGCTTCACTCAAACCACTGGATTATGATTGAAACAGAGTTCATTCTCGCTCAGAGGATATTGGGCTATTTGCCAAAATGTTTGAAGTCTGAAGAGGAGGATTTGCTATTTAATCGCTTGGCTGAGGTTAGCGAACATTGCCTAACTGTTGCTGATCTAGTTCAGCCGGGACATAATACTTATAGAGGTATGAACTTGAATAACTAAAAGAACAAATTTGTAAAGATAAACGCTTACAAATAGATATGCAATGCCTAAAAAATCTGTAAAAATTTTAATGAACAGGGAAGCTACTGTACATTCTTACACAAGGAAGACTAAAAAAGCTGGTGAAAGGTACAAAACAATATGGACTGGACACAATTCTGCAAAGTAGAAACTTACTCGCTAGCATAAGAAGTAGTGCGAGAGAATCAATGGAGATTTTATCCCGAGAGCCTGATGGAACTGAAGATCAGCTTTTGTCACAAAGACTTGGGCAGGATTTGGTTCAAGTACAAAGTATGCTCGAATTGTTCAAATCGCAAGATGATAGTAAAATATTTTTCTAGAATAAAAAAAATGCTTGATTTTATCAGAGTAAAATGTAATAATTTGTACTACGGGGTTGTCTGTTTACCCAATGAATATACGTAGAATTGATTGAAATAAAGTAGACACATTATTTAAACAGTTGCATCATTCATGGTCAATTATACTACAATCATACTGACATACTACTAAATACCATGAAGATTGATCTGCCAGCTTAATCAAAACGAATCTTTGAATTCCTGCATTTCAACAGACAAAGGTACACGCGTGATATTTGCACGTAGTTTTATTCTCATTTTACTACTCTTGGTAGATTTCTCCCATGCATAATGTCTTTGACAGATTTAATTAATTGTTGTCCCACCTTTGCACACTGTGAATGACGTATTCAATCTATTTAAGAGGAGATACAAAGTCACCAGCCATCACCAGTTTGCGGTTAAAAATATATTGTATATAAACCAGGGATGTTCCATGCAAAAATTCAGTTTAAGCCAGACCAAGGAGTTAACTCAAGATGAAAGTCCTAATCATGCTATCTGCTGTTCTGGGTGTGGCTTTTGCCAGCGTAAGTACCCAGTTCATCTTACCAATCAAGCAAACTTAAAAGATTTTTGAAAAATTGTAAAAATAAAATTTTGCATTGCATTTTTTTTGCAGCCACTGTTCTTCTCTCCTATTGCCCTTCCAGGCTTGACCACGAAGGCTCCAACGACCACGAAGGCTCCAGTGACCACGGTTGCTACAACCACCGCTGCCCCTGTAACAACCAAACCAACTACCGTTGCCCCAGTTGACCAACCACCAAAGGCTGTCTCACAAGAGATGGTTGATCAGCTCCAATCAATCCTTCCACAATACCCTGAACTCCAAGCTATTCAATCTGAGATTTTTAACAATGCTCCAAACACGGCTGCAAATCCTATGGATGCTCCACTATCTTCTTTGTCTCCACAACTCCAATCTTACATCCAGACTCTCCAAAATTTCATCGCAAATAACCCGCAAATTACCGACTTGTCCGTCGCCGTCTGAACCTGAAACTTGTATTGTAAATTATTACGTCGAATGAATATTTTGTCGCGATGCTGAACTCTCTACTACCCATTTCTAGGTTTCTATACTGAGCCATAAATATTATTACTTATTAATTATGAATGAATAAAAAAGTATAAGATTCGATCTTATAATCGCGATGTGTACACTATATTACTCAAACCGCGCATTATTTTATTAGCAGTACACGAACGAGTCTCGCTTGACCAATGACCCCAGGAACAACATAAACTATTATTTACTGGCAGGTATCTACAGTTCCAACGTCCTGATTATTGTATGCATCGATAGCTGCATATAATCATCGGTATTGCTAACAACTTTTTAGCAATGAATTTATGAACACTAATTAAAGCCGTATAATTGAGCAGAGTTATACCAAGATGTGCTAAGCTAGTTGCTGCAGACTTGACATTTAAACTATTTCAAATTAACACCTCTCTTAGGGGAAGCATTTATCATCATTTTGTAAAATGATCTGCATTACCGTACTTTAAAAGTCATTGCAGCATTAAGTTTTCGTTGGGTCGTTTAACTTTTAGGACTATATAGTTCTAAAAGTCTTTCATTTCAATTTATGAATGTCAGTTACTTGTCATTACTACAATGCAAGCTTTGCTTGCTCCTCAATCTGATTTCTGGAGATAACACTGGCCAAAATAAAACTACTTTTGTGCTTAGTACTTAAAAAAACAGTATAGGCTTTCCAAATGACCTTTTCGAAAGCAGCATACAAAATTTATTATAAATAACTCGAAATTATTACAACTATATACTACTGAATTGCATTTTGAAATGGACGCTGATCCGGTACTGGAAGACTTAATGGGTCAATTAGGTGAATAACTGCAGTATTACCTACACAAAAGAACAATCGTTTATGCCAAACATTTTTATATTTAATTTTTTAAAGGCGAATTTGGTCCATATCAGCTCAAACAACATTCACTTCACCTGTTAGCTTCATTCCTAGCTGGGATTCACATGCTTTCGTTGACATTTATTGGTTCAACTCCACCTCACAGGTAATAATATCGATAAAATGGTATGTGAAGGACTTGGCATACCATTGTACGCTGGTGACAGTCTGTTAAAAAATAATCATAATTTTTTCATTTCGAAAAAGATGTTTCATCGAAGAAGTGGATGGAGCAAAAGGGCAAAGGAATCTTTACAATACAGATTCCGCAAATGTCTTGTCCGAATTTATACCTTTAGATGATGATGGAAATATTAATTCCTGTTCTAAATACGGAAACTTCACAAATGAGACTTTAGATTGTGAAGGGCACTATATCTACAATACAACATACTACTCTTCATCTCGAGTCATGGAAGTTAGTTTCTAAATAAAAACAAAACTAGCAATAATTTATTTATTCTTTAATAAGGTAGGCCAGCAATTCCAAAATTATTCATTAAAACTGTTGGAAACTTGCAGTGGGGTCTTGTTTGTGGCGATCGATGGCAAAGGGCTTTGCTTCAGTCTGTTTACATGTTTGGGGTTCTGAATGGAGGCTGGTTTCTAGGATCGCTGGGAGATAAGTATAGACAATTAATTTATTTTAGAAGAATTGCATAAGCTTTTGGGTTTTCAGAATGGATCTATGACTCGTGTTAATTTCTTAGGTATGGACGTAAACCAATATTTTATTTCTCTGGGATTCTACAACTAATTTGTGGGGTTATATCTGCCTTCATTTCAAATTATTATATTTACACGGCAATGCTATTTTTCTACGGAGCGTTTGGATCAGGAGGAAGCTATGTTACTGGATTCGTTTTATGTGAGAAATCTTCTAATTTGCATGCTTTTCTAATCTGTACCTATTGCTAATTGAAGTATGTTACTGCATGTAACCAATTAATTTATATATTTTTTAATTCCAGCTATGGAACTTGTTGGGCCACCAAATAGGACGAAATGCGGAACAGCGTTCAGCCTTTCCTTTGCAATCGGAGTTATGGCAGTTGCATTTTGGGCTTTCTTTATTCCAAACATAGAAGTTCTACAAGTTGTTTACGGACTTCATGGTCTACTCCTTATTGGGCATTGGTGGTGAGTGATATTCTATTGGAACTTTGCTAAATGTGCAACTTGACATTATGGCTTTTAAAACTTTTCAACAGGCATATTGACGAATCCATTCGTTGGCTGTGGGGGCAAGGACGTATTAAAGAGGCGATTGAAATAGCCAAAAAAGCTGTGGAAGCCAACGGACGGCATTTAATTAACAACTATTACGAAGGAAGACTTCCATACTCTCCACCTAGACAAGATGACGGGTCTTACAGTGTCACAGACCTGTTCTATACCACTCGCTTACGCTATAGAACCCTAAACGTGGCCTTTAATTGGTTCGCTAATAGTTTGGTCTACTACGGACTTTCTTTTAACATTGGAACCCTTCCTGGAAATCCGTTTCTAATTTTCTTCATCAATGGACTGGCTGAGCTCCCCGGGTATCTTATTGTAGTTGGATTTGTGGATCGGACTGGAAGGAGGTCACTTTCGTCCATATTGCTTTTTATCGGCGGATTATCATGCGTCATTATAGCTTTCATACCAAGAGGTAATCCAGACCAGAAATATAAAATATCAGGAAATGTTATTAATTAATTTCAACAAATGCTACCTTTCCTCTCATAAACCGTGCCCAAACTAATGAATTCTTTCAGCCTGTACGCAAAGCTTATGGAGGAAAAACTATGCTCCTACTTTGTTATACTTTTTATGAAATAGGTTCGGCAGTTACGGCAATCGCAATGTTGGCGAAAATAGCGGTGGCAGGTTCTTTCTGTATAATTTACATCTACACTGCTGAGCTTTATCCAACCGTCGTTAGAAATTCTGCCGTTGGGATATGTACCATGGCCGCTCGAACAAGTGGAATGCTTACACCACAGATTATTCTTTTGGTAAGAAAATAGGTCTGCCCAATGTCTAGAAAACCAACGATTATGACGGGCTCTAAGCCTTGTACAATTAATGTACTTTACCTTGACTCTAGGATTCAATAGGCCGACAACTGCCTACAGTAATATTTGGAAGCGTTGCAATACTGGCAGCCTTTCTAACTCTATTTCTCCCCGAAACCTTAGACAGAGAGATGCCACAAACGCTAGAAGATGGGGAAAACTTTGGCCGGGGTGACACAGCCTTTCGTACTTGTTTTAGATCGATAAGCCGAAGAAGGAATAGATCCGAGTCTCACCGCCTCCATTAATTAATTATAAGTGGAATCGCTTATCGGTTCAATTAACATCCTCTTACTTCCTTCCTGATGCTGTGGACATTAGTCTCTTTCATTTCAGCCCAGTGACACGGAAGCATTGAATACTGTTTAATATTAGATGAGCTTTTCAGGGTTGGTAAAACTGAATGCGATATATAGTCTATCTCCATGTCATCATGTCAATGTCGGTCCCAATCGATCGCCAATATTTATATTGTGTTTGTGCAGCATTTTGTCTACTTGTATTCTGTATTTACCTAATTGCAAGGGCCTAGTCTAACGGTAGAATGGCATTACTACGAATCATTATAATAAATGAAATTAAAAAGGCTTTGGAATAAACACGCGAATTGTGCTAACTTTTTTATCCAGGCTTTAGATATTGTCTACACAATTTGCATAATATCTGTTTGCCAACGTGAGTGATTTCAGTTTGATGGCAGTTATTCTATCTACAAGAAATGGAGGGTAAGTGTTAGTTTGTAGATATATTATGTCCGTTGCCATTGTCTGGTAGTTTATCGATTACCGTAGAGTCGCGAAATATAACCACCCGCGTTAATTTAGCCGCTTATGTCCTTTACATGTCAAACATGGTATCCCTCCCATGTTAAACATGCTTCAGAATATCTGTTTTCCTTATATTAACCACGGCTTTACGGTATATATAATTGAATGCATATAAAATATCTTGTGCCTTTTAGTAGGTAAGTATATGAGCTAACAATCGCTTTCCAAAAGATTGATTGACATGACACTTAAACTAATATGCATGTGGGCTTTGGTTGGATTGCATCACTAAACCACTATTCAGTCTTTCTTGATTGACACAAACGTAGCCCAACAGTACAGTTCGTTTCTATGCTAGGAAATTTTTAAATGAAATGACTATTTAATTCATCGTTGAAGCTCATGAAGCTTCTCAAACTACTCAAAGGACTATAGTGTATAAAAATTAAATTACACGTTAAAAGCTATGTTGAATTTCAATCTGATTTTTTAAATCTGATTTCCACAAATGTTAAAGGCAATGAATGTCGAAGGTTTAACATCTAACTCGATAATCTCGTACCCTGTATGTATAATTCTTTTAAAGTATTAAAAAGTACAGCAAACCAAACGACTCTACGGGACTACAATCTACTCAAGTACAGGTTAGGGTAGTCTCTATCTTCTATCATAAATTTCATAAAGCACCATTATCTAGTGCCCTTATTTCTAAATTCTTTTTATTACTAACACTTTGTGAATATTGTGATTAATAACTTCAAAAATATTATTGGCCATAAAAATCATGAAGGGGACTTGGGGTGAGAACTTTTTAACAGAGCCCTTTATTCCCTAAACTTAAGTACCCTCGGCAGCATAGAATACAAAGTAGTCAGGATGTGTCTGCACGCTTATTAATATTGTGCACGGGAAATGGTGAGTGTGGCTGAGGCACTTGATGGTAATTTTATTGCATTTTAATAGTCCGCAGTGGGAGTCCCTACTGGGATTTAATAATACCTGCAATATTTTAATAACTTTTTCAATGAGCAGTTTCATCCAACTGTTTCTACACAATGCAATGTTGAGCTTAAAAGGGTGACACCCTCGAAACCCTTTTCCCTTGATTAACCCTTTCACAGTGGGAAGTAACAAAGATTGTAATCAGTGAACTGTACACATGCCGTTGTTAAATTATTCGAAGGGCTTAATCCCTATAAATGAACTTGATCGTTATGAGGTTGACTTTTTTAGCGCAGGAAAGAAGCAAAAAATGAACGAACGTATGTACTCAAAATTATTGCATAGCTCAAATTCTGATAGCAAAAGAACGAGAACTAACAAGGATCATCGTATAGTCTAATCAGTAAATCTATGTTTTACATCTACTACAAACAGGTTCTACAGGTTCTTACAAAAATAATTCTCATGGATATATTTTTTTTTATTGCTGTATATAATCCAATCAACCGCAAATCATAAGTCATTTTATTTGTACAGTTGACAGTAGGAAGGGTTGACAGTTGGCTAACCATCTAGAAATTGGAAATGGGTAAAGTTAAAGGTGAAAGTGACAGGTTGAAAAATACTTCAACATCAAGTCCCTTCCATACTTTCACTCATAATGACACCCTCGAGACTTCTTGGAAAGTACAGAGGACCCTCATTGTCCATTTCCTATTCTGTTTTCTATCTGTTTTTTGTCTAAAAAGGGGAATTCTTTCCTCCAGGTTGTAATTTACTGGTCTTCCAGAAGATACTTGAACTGCTTAAAGTTTGCTTTTAGCTACTTTATAAACCAACATACCTAAAAAAGTAAAATGGATTTTAAAGGGCGTCCGGAGAACATTGAGTTTAAATCAGTAAATATCACTTAAACTACAACCCCTTGAACGACCCTTCACAACCGGTACTTTTACGTTGGTTGGTACACTGCATTGTATTGGCTCACTGTTGGTAAGCTTAGAAACCCACATGTACAGAAATAACAGTTTTTACCTTAACCTTGTTGATAAGGCGTTCTTAGGCTAAAACGAAGTTAAGGCTTGAAGTGATGGGATTGTCCACGGTCCTCAAGGGACCCGATGGGATGTTGAACATCACGACCATGCTAAACAACAGAAGGGGACAAACTACATAAATAAGCAAGAAACAACCCTACCCTATCCGCATTTTCTAACCATCCTGGAAAAAATACTTTCACGTGCGTGTGTAAAGATATAAGCTTTAGCTTTCACTTTTCACTGGACAAAATTCCAAAAGCCAAACCCAGTTAGTGTCCTGGGATCTATCTATCTCATCCTAAATCCTTCATCGTGACATGTACATGTCGTCGAAGCATAAGATGTGGCGGAACTCTCATTTCATGACTTCAAGATCTACTTTCTCAGGTATTTCAGACCCACCACTCCTTTCCCGACTAGTTGCCGTTGGTAAGGAACCCTTTTCCTGTGACATCTACTACGCTTCGACACCCAGAAACATAACAGTTAATGCTACCAAGCTACCCACAAAGCTCCTAACTCACCTCTTCAATAATGTACAAAACTACGGATATGCAACGAGTGAAAGGATAACAAGACCTTTATTAATGCCACCAGGGAACTCCCTTGGGGTATTTAGGGGTCGGGGTATTTGGACTATTTGGACTATTTCCGGGGTCGAAAAAA
>JAQFZX010002259.1:0-20481 GCA_034682405.1 Hydroisotoma schaefferi | reverse complement strand
TAATTGAAATAAATAGCATCTTTGGGTTGGAATTTAAAGTTGGGCTTATCTTTTGCCAAAGTGGGCTGTATTTTGATACATTTAAAATTTAAAGTAATTGAAATAAATAGCATCTTTGGGTTGGAATTTAAAGTTGGGCTTATCTTTTGCCAAAGTGGGCTGTATTTTGATGCATTTAAAATTGAAAGTAATTGAAATAAATAGCATCTTTTGGGTTGGAATTTAAACAAAGTTGGGCTTATCTTTTGCCAAAGCGTCTGTATTTTATTGCTTTTTCCTATCTTGATGGGTTCATTAATTTATGTATAATTCTATTTCAAATTTCTAATCTTGCCATTCACCAAAATATCTTAGCCAACGGATAAATTATGTCTAAAACGCTGTCTACAAATTTAACATGCACTTCAATCATTTTATGATGCAAGATTGAAATTCAAGCTTTATTTGTCCTGTCACAGGTTGTTCCTGGCAGGATATTTTTCAGTTTTATTATTGGAGATGTGCTATATAATACCATAATCTATTATGCTGTTGATGAGAGGCATATTTTTGTAATTTTCTAGACTGAGGTAAGAGCATAATAGAAAGAAAAGGTAACAGAGTAACCGTCAACGCTCAGTGGATCCAAAGTCTCAATTAGCATTCAGAATAAGACCGACTTTATGAAATCCCTTACAATCTGTGCAACCTAAATGATTCGAAAATTTAGTTTATGGCCAAACAGAGTTCTATGTAGGAGAGTCAATGTGATGAAACGGAAAACCCATATGAAACCCTACATGTTCGCCAGCGTCTTTCATTTAGAATAAAATATGAAGCAATCGGCGAATTAAACAGATTTTTGCGTATCCGTGTAAAATTAATTAATTGGTTAGTGTTACAACTAAAGGGTAACTTTACTTCCTTTTCATTACAACAGGCATGAAGAGTTTTAGTTTTGTCGAGTTTTGGCGTAGAGCGAGTGAGTAACCATTGACGTTGTACTTTAGTCCATTTTCTTTCACGTACTTTTTGTTAAGTAATGTGTGAAAAAATGGACAAGGGTTACTTAGCGTTTGCTAGATAAAGCGTTATTGTGATTAAAATGAGTCATGAACATGGTTGCGTTGGTGCAGACTGGTAGCCAAGGCCACTATAAACTCTGTAAATTAGTTTTAAGACTTGTGTGGTGATGATTTTGACAGGAAATTAATTCATTCCATCAAAGTTCTAACAACTAACCATCGATTCTAATCTACTTAGGTTTTAATATAGATTTCTGATAGTAAAATTCTCGAAAAATGCGGATATTATTTGCAAAACTACCAAGAAGATGCCTATTGGTTCCAAATAAACTTAAACTGTCAGTATGAACGTAATTGTAAATTAGGCTACGGAAAGAGTATTATTACCGTCAGTTTGACAACCTGCACAAAGAGACTCACCAATATCCTGTTTTCAGCCTAACCCTCGAATATAAAGCTGCAATTGCAATAAAGTCGAGCTCAGCTAAGGAGACAAAGAGTTCCTGAAAGGGACAATGGACATGATAAAGTATAAAGTTGTAAATATACACAAGTGATAAAATGCGGAAATGGAATCTGAAGTTTAACCTCAAACATTTATTTTTCATCCAACAATACAAGCCAGCCAGCATGCTGCTAATAATAATGGATGGTAATAAAAGTCCCAAATTATTTATATAATGCACATTACGTGTATTTTGAGGATTGATGCTTAAATCCAAGTCTGCATAGTTAGATTCACCAGGTAGGGATTTGTACGGTATCAGCAAAGAATCCTAGGTTAGGTTAGGTATGATTAAGCCCTATGAATTCTTTGTGATTTGATGATATCTCAAATGTTCTTCAATAAGTCGACAGTTTTTTGTAAAATATCACCACAAATCCATTCTACCACATTTATTTGTCTATTATGTTTTATTTTATGTATTTCATGCACTCTACTCTTCACCTTTACAACCTCCTTTAACTACTTTACATCTTACAGGATGACCTTAGAACGTTCACTCATGGGATTTTAAAATAGTGATTGATTCCAAATAATTGAAAATCGATCCAATCCGTACTTATTCAGCATTTTTATCTATCTAATCATCTGTGTTCTCCATTACTTATCGTATTACTGATCCAACATTCAATTCATTCATGCATATTGAAGGCTATCAATTTTTTAAAGAATATTTTGTTCCCTTCGGTACACTTCCCCCTTGCTGCTATTGTCTTGGATAACTCATGATCTCAAGAGTTTAAGAAAGGTCTTAGTGTCGAATTTATGTTGGCTGACTGAGAATCCCACGATAAAAGTTCATGTTAAATATTTATTGCTTCATGCTGATTTTACTTCTCGAATCTCATAGTACATGTCCTCGGTTGGTACTTTGTATAAGTTTCGGTTAAAGATTCCGTTCATATCTTTTGACTACCGATGCGATGAGGACTCTTTCGGCTTGTTTTTCGAGATTTCTTATGTATTTACATCTAGTTGCAAAAAATTAGTTTTACAGATTCGAATCCATAACGCCTCTATAAATGGTTTGACAAAGAGTGTGACCCTATTTCTCGAAAGATGGAAACTAAATAAAATAAACACTGCAGACCAGAAACCCAGTTTATAACTCAATGGATTCTTTCTAGCACGACTTTTAGAAGCTGCGATTGTTTTATGTACGTAATTTCGTCATTCATAAACAGCATTTGCTTTTAGTTAGTTGAAACAAAGATTTTAAATTAAATTGCACATTAATTTGACAAATACCAATGCAATCGTAAATTGTTTACGATAATTCCTTACTCTGCTCTGTCTGACTTTCCTAGAGTGAAATTGAAGTTTACTATACCAATACCAAAGTTATTAAATGAAATCGATCGGCTTACAAAATAGCTCGTCAACTATTTATCACAGCAAAGTCACTCTGGTTTCACTTTTAAAAAGCAATTTAGTTGACAGCTCAAAAGGTAGGAATAATGAAGTGATAAAAGTTAATATTAAACAAAAGAGGTATGATTTAGATGTCAGGCTAATTAATGAGTGTAATCAATAACCATTAGGATTGAATAACACAATTATAGCAATAGTTTATTCGTTGTCTCATTATGTGTTGCATCACAGTGAGTGACTCGTTTTTATAAATACCTAAAAACGATTATCTAAATCAATGCGTCGACAGGAGATCTGACATCGGCGACCTAGTTAGAGCAATTAGTTGATTTCAAGCTTTAAATAATGTTGGTGGTGAATAAGGTTGATTGATTATAACAACAGGTAATGATAAATCTGGGACATAGCCAGAGTCTGACTGAGGACATTTTGATTAAAAAGTTAAAATGGGAAGTTCACAATTCGTTCCTAAAGCTCAATTTAGAAAAATCTCCTAGAATCACGCTTAAGTGCGGTATCGAAGTTAAACATGCTGTTGGCTGGGACGGACAGCTACTGGAGATAGACGGCAGACGGTGTACTTTGTTGTTTTTAAAGATAAGGTCCAGGTTTTAAGATCGTCAAAGTTTCGTAGTATATTAATGGACAATGCCTGGTTATAAATCATTTAGAAAGAGAAACATGGAGTTCAGGAGACTTCATGTTCATTGATGATCACGTTTTTTAATCAAGGGTTTCACGAGCAAGTGCACAAAATGACCTTGTCCGCCCTTTCTGGTGAGCGTGTGTAACAATTAGGCATCAATCAAGTAGGAACTGAAAAAGCAGCATAGGTACTCTCCCCTCCTAGCTTGTTCTCAAGGCTGCAGTTTTGCTCTTAGTATAAACCAATTTGAAATTTTAATTAATCATTTTGTAACGTAATCAAGCTCATCGCTTTTCTAAGAATATCACGTCAGACTTGTGAGTAGGGAACGAACGTGATTGCACTTTCTGCTCTTCAGTTGACTGTAGCATGCAGTGTGTGCTAAATCTGTGTATAAAATAGCATGCCAACTACGAGTAAAGTAAGTAAGAGAAAGGAAAACTATCAAGAACGCTTCACAGACGATTAATCTGTGCTATTCTCTCAAAACATTTTCAATAAATTCTCTTGTCTCAGAGTATCTCGGTTTAATTTTTCATTGAAACTAAGTTTGTAACATCAATACCTAGATAAATCTATGAGAAACTTCTTGTTTACTCATTCTTGTTGCATCTTATTGCAGCCCACGCTTGTACGTGATCCACAGTTTCTATTTACTACTGCAGCATCATCAGTCAAATTAACGCATATTAAATTAATCCCAAACATGGAACACAAAAATTGGGGAACTATTTACCTTTATCTATAACTCTAAAGATTCATATCGATTTCAGAAAAGAGGTTACCTGGAGAAGGATGTTATTATTCTGCACTAAAGCACAAAGCTATTACTAGTAGCAACTTGCTACACGGGTTCATCTTGTTTAATTCAACTAAATATTATTTTATGTAAACCGATTTAACATTTCCATTCTCATGAAACACGGTATAGCGTAGTTGCCAACTTTGTCTATTTTTAAAATTGGAAGCATAAGTCTTTTAAATTATTAAAGAGATTATTCCAAACTTCAAAATAATTTTTAATTTCTTTTATACAATCGTCAGTTAGTATGCTGATGGTGCATGTTGGATGTGGGCTGGGTAGGCTATTGTAATGTACGTACTGTTACGGTATTAATTAGTAGGTTAGTAGGTTTAATTGAATAATTTGTTGAAGGATTCAGTTGAAGGTTTCTTGGTCACACATAACTTTATTTATTTGGTTTCATGCAATTAGTAGCATTTGGAATTGGAATTTGTATAGGAAAGTCCTCACCTAAACTATCTTGAATCATGCAGAAGGTTATGTTATGCAAGATTAGCAAGATCCTCCTGAGTCACGATGTGTACAAACCTTAACCTTTTGTGCATGTTGCGAAACCTCAAACGTCTTCTTCTTGTACAGTTGGCAGTGAAACCGGACCGTTTTTAGCCTGTCTAAGGCTTATGTAACCACGGTGGCCGGTGTCCGCTTGTCTGGGCCCATGATAACTCAAATATGGGTTAAGCTAGGTTGCCCGAATTCGGTATGTGCATTTGTTAAGTTGAAAGAAGGAGCCTTATTGAATTTCGTGATAGTCGGATGAATCCATGCGGCTGTAGCCACCCGTACGGGTAAAAATTATTCAAAAATTATTCAAAAATTATTCAAAAATTCGTTTTTGGAGCATTATTGTTTTAAAGTTGTCAATTTCAAGTAATTATTCTCGAATCTAAAAGTTTTACATACCATGGGGGTCACAAATGCACAAGTAGTCAAAACCCTGAAAAACTACTTTTCTACACATTTCACACATTGATAAATGGAACGTATGCATTACCAATTTATTGTTCGTTATAAATTTAAGGGACTGGAAGTAGTGGTATAAAAAGGGTACGGGGGTTTGCCCCCACCACCTTTTCAGAAAACCTTACCTTAGGAAGTAAGGCTTAGACAGGCTCGTCTAGCTGCACTAAGGAGGTTTTTACTGCAGATTTCGTTCAAGCGATTTCAGTAGATTCCTTAATCCACAACTCGAAGTTACACTACCCATCCGACTAGATAAACTGAAACTAGCAGTCTTGATGGCTATGGATATTTAATGCGTAATCGAGTCAACTAAATACATTTCATAAAAAGGTCTAGCATGAGACCACCTTTTTGTAAAAGCGTTTTGGAGATCCGCAGGAGTAGGATAAATCAATAAGTCTAGGTCATTCGTCTCACGTAATACGCGTAATGTGCTGTTGCATGAACGATCTGTAGTCTCGAAAGGATCTATTTCACGAAGGAGAAGAATCTTTCCCTGGTTTTGAAAGTTTGATCATTACGAAACTCTTAGATCATCTCGTCACCTCGTTTCGAATACACTGAAAACAATCTCCATTTCCTTTCTTCTCTCTGCTGATCATGCAAGAATTTGTCTAGGCGAAAGTTAATAGTTACCTAGTAAATAAAGACAGCATACATGAACAGTTTGTGCTAGATTATTTTCAGGACGGTAGCGCTTGCCGTATTTATTCACATGGGATTCGTGCATACGAGTAGAGAGTGAAGTAGGAACCGATTTTTGAGCAAACCGTTAATTTAAAGCTTGCCGTTTTGATGCCGTATACCGTGTATCATCGAACAACAGGGACCGGGGATCCTATGTACTTTTTGAGGGTCAATATTAACACAATTAAATAAGACTCATGGGGGCCACTATTGGAGAGAAGCCCCCATTTGAGAATATACTGTAATCATTTTGAATCAGTAATATATACCTATTTGATTGGCCTTAAGAAGATCAAACACAAGAATCCTAGAATTCATATTCATATTTACTTCAAAAGGGTTCTAATATCCTGATATTAATTTTATCATAATTAGTCTAATCAATGAAATATGAAAGGAAAGGCAGTCATTCTATGCTGTCCATTTGTTTTTAGATTGAATCACTTATCCTTTGCAGAATAATTTGTAGATCAGAGGCATGATTCTAATTTGTATCCATATCCAAGCAAATGATGTAAATTGACGGTGTACTTGTGCTTATTATAGAGTATAATTAATTAGCAATAAATAAATATAAGTACGCTTGAAATAATAAGCTGTCGTTTTGTCTACCTTCTAATTCTCGTCGGTTGTCCTAGTTGAAAGAATGACAGTGACCCTGGTAGTATGTAGATATCTTATTATAGCGTCAACAGCCCGTATAAAATAAAGCCAAGGGTACAAGTTCAATTGATATTTATTGAGCCAACTTAACTGACTCACGTATCCCATCAATCTTCATAGTTAAAGATCGATGCAACATTGATACATCCATCTAGATCTGATTTGATCGACTCTCGCAATAAAAAAAAACTATCGCCCGGAGCATATGTCTTGCGATTTGAATTTTTTGGAGTGGATGCATGTTATCTACCGTTCCGTTTCAGTTATTTTCCCATGCAATTTCCCTTAATTCCTTCATAAACTCGTGTCAATGATGCATGCAATGTAAATGAATGCAACAAATAAATGGTTAGCTATAAAATAGCTATTTACAAAGATTTTGTTCGATTCCTACACAGATACACCTACAGACAAAAGATAAGCTAGGAAAGAGTACATTGTAACACAAAAGATCATCAAAAAGTTTTAAAGAGTTAAATGGCAGTCTTAAAAGAAAAGACAAAACTAAACAGTCACTAAGCCACTCACTAAGGCCTTCAACTTAAATGCTAAACTAGTTCAATTAACTAACTTTATTGGATTTATTTCAGAAAAGGCAGGAATACAACCATTTCAGATTCTAATTCACATCTAGTAATTTACAAGAGTCGTTGCAAAACGTGCTAAACGATTTAAAAGCGAAAGTGGTGAACTACTACAGTTATTTTAAAGTATTCTAAAAACAGGAGTGCAATTTTACATTACTTTACTAACAAAGTTTTCACTAAATACTATCTTCTACAAGCACGTAATCATTTTTAATTGCTCATTTGGTTTACTTTGCTTAAAGTGTCAACTATTTGGGAATGGCTTATTACTGCATACTAATAAAGTGCACTCTGAAATTGGATCTACCACAACATTGAACGTATAGCCAGTGTTATTCAACTAAAGAATTATTATTATTCCAATAAATGGAACAGAATTAAACTACAGATTAAGAAAAATTTTGAACTATTTTAAATTGTTTAACTTCATCGAGTTACACAACAACCTTTTTAATTGTTTCATGATGATTGCTAAAAGAGTCTAATGCTAAATAGCTTTCAATTAGCAGCAGTATTTTATTGCAACGGCAATCCAATGATACTAATGATTTAAGTAATATTGTAATACATTAAGAAATTCTCGAGTAAACTAGTTTCTTGGTAACATCATCGTTATCATTGAATCGTTAAATATAACAGCAAATAACCCAGTCGTACACTTTTATGCAAGCTTATTTATGAAAGTTACATACATTATGCTTAACTTATTGAATTAACTTCAGTTTGATTCAATAAAAACCGCAAATAATCATAATATAAACTTTTGTTATCTTGGAACAGAGCAGAAACAGCTAAAATACCACTTTGACCACCGTTGGCTGGTGGTTTTGTCGTGTATTCCTTTGATCATTTACGGATAAAAAATTTTCGTACAACTTTAAAATATTGGATAAAGTACTTAAAGCCACTCTGTTACTGCACTGTGCTTGCATTCGTTGATGCCACCATTAAGAATTATTAGTGTTGTTCGGCTAATTTCATCAAACCCAATGCGACTTCGCAGGACAACAGGAACTGCTAATAGATTTTAGTAAAGTAACTCAACATTGTTTTCATAACAAAACGGAAAGCTGTTCAGGCTAAATCGTCAAACAATCTATTCCGTATTCTCAATATTTGCGGAAATAACTGGGCCCTATTAATGCTAAGCTGATGCTGCCTGGCACAGGGTTATGCTTAATGAATTTGAATAAATGATAGCATGAGAAAATATATTATTTAGCGTATGCTTCACAGCTTGAGGTTAGCCATGGTCTTCAGAAGACGTTAAAACAGAAGGTGTACGCAGTTTATCTAACTAAACGATGAAACTGAGTAGCGGCGACGATGACTCAGATGTGAATAAAAGTATTTTTTTACAATCTATACACAAGCTGTAAACAAGCTTTTTTACATGCATTGACATACCTTTTTTAAGAAAATACGATGCTAGGAGCATTATTGTAGACAATATCACATATATTTTGTGAAAACACAGCTTCCCCGTTCCCATAGCCAAATCAATTTGGCTAGAAACAATTTAAGACGCATTCAACTTCTTAAATCCCAATAAAGTTATCAGTTTGATAATTGGTTGATTCAAGATTATTTTTATTATTATTGAAACCAGTCGGTCGTACCTTGTAGTGGGACCTTATTTTGTGCATGAATAAATACCTGTCTTATTATTGCTAGCAAAATAACTGTTTTTCTTATTTTCTCACGGACATTTATTTTGTCGATACGTTCCAAAACCAGTAGTAGTGGAACATGTAATGGAAATAGCATTCCTTTCCTTATATCATCGATTATTATGTCAATGATTTGTGAAATGATGACCGCTAATTAGTATTCTTGATATTTTTCTATAAGAAACATTTGTTAGACGATTTCGGTTTAGTTTAGAATGCAAAAAAATTCTACTTTCCCTTTCCTCGTGAACGGATGGAATATATGAACGTGAACTTGAAACTTTAAATGTTATTATATGTGTGATGTAAAATTCATGGTGTAACTTGACAAAAACAGTAACAATTTAACTCAGAATGCTTTGCATGAACATGCAGTGATGCAGTTAAAAATGAGTTTCTCTCCATAATCGTTAATTGTGGGTTTCTTAATGGACTCAATGTTTACTTGGTCGATGCTTACAGGCTCAAAATAGTTTATTTTTATTTCAACTGCTTGAAGCTGATTTTAATGTCATTCCTTAAAATTAATTTCTAAGTTTAGGGTTTAGGGCATTCTTTTGCTTACTCTTCATGGAAATCAAACCGTCTACCTCCGTCCATCCGTCCTTTCATAATGGAAATACGGATTTTCTGAAATAAACTACACTAACTACTCTTCTGCTCTGTTTCATTCTGAATTAACGGTTGCATTTGTTCATAAACAGAGTTGCAAAACGGTTTTTCCCGAAGATTTTATTCTATGGGACTATGCTAATTAGGACATGAATACTTTTTCTATGGGCCTAACTTACATGCCGATATAGGTACAAGTCATTTTAGGACCAACTCACTTTTTTTCATAGGGCCCAAAAAATATAAGCTTTTTCCAATGCTCACATTTAGTTGCATAAGGTCACAGTTTATTATAAATCAAAGGTAAGCATATGCACTGTTGACTGTCTGGTTTTCGATTTAGGGATTACTAAACCAAACGTAACTAAATCTTATCTTACAAAAGTTTGATCAAAGCGGTATGGATTTAAAGTTAACCTAAATAATGAAGACCATAGTGAAGAGGAAAAACTCAACTATCTAATTATTCATAGTATTTAAACTTTAGTTTAAAACATGAAGCTAATGATGAAATCTAAATTGAGTCAGAGAAGATTAAGAAAGGTTAGAGATTCTTTTTCAAAACAGAGTAGAATCGTGATTATAATTTAACAGAAACGCTGGTGGAATTGATGCAAGGGAAATAATGCAAGTTAGTAACGACCAAGTCATTATTACTTTGCATAATATTACTTACATAATTTCTGTTACTATCAACTAACTACTGACTAGATGCCAATATGGGATTTTGGTACATATTCAAAAAAAGCTCACGAATAGAAATGGCGTAGTTGAATAGAATTAGTTAAGTTAATGCGTCACCGTGGAGAATTCTGCAGGGTCGCTTCAATGTTGAACTACATGCTTATTAAGTTGCTGCTATTTAAAGCATTTTAAGTAGAGCTTTTCTTGGTTTAGTTAGAAACCCTTCCAGACTAAAAATGAGCAAAGTACCAGATTATTTTCATCTTTTTGCCAAGAGTTATATCCCCAAATGGTCCCACCTACCTGTAAAGGATGCAAGTAGATGCTAAGTTTGGATTTGGGTTGACTTTAAGTTAGTCACAATCCCCTGAGAATTCCTTTGTTGCCTACATTGGCTGGTTCATTGTTTAATTTGCAGAAAAAAAGTTTTCACTAAAGATTAGAAACAACTAAACATCAGTAAAACTTCTCTCCTAGCTTACTAGCTTACTGGTTGATTGTGCCGAAATGTATTTTTTGACTGAAAAGATAGACTCCTGCTACTGAACCCCTTTGTACAAAGTAGCATGGAATGGAGTACTTAAACAAAAGAGACTACAAATCTAGAGTTGATAATAATAATGATAATATTATAATGCTACTCACTACTCACTACTGCATGCATGTTTTGGCCCACTGATTTTTGACTCTTTTCCTCTGATTTCATGACTGAATTCTCAACAGTCAATCTCGATTCATTCACACTTGCATTGTTGACTTGAGATGACTCTTTTCCCTTATCTGGGATTTTTCCTAAATGTGTTAAACTAAGGATTAAAGTGTCGATTCTCTAGTATTAACAACTGCTACTTTAACCAGGATATTGGCAATCGACAGAAAGTGTATAATAGATCTTCGTTCTTGTGCTTCGCTTGCTTGGCGTAAACCCACAGGAGTTGCAGTTGGGTTCTCACAGTTTTGTCTGCTTCTGTGTACCGTGTTTTAAAAATTTAATATTGAACGCCCAAAGGTGAATAGGATCTGTGTTGTTTTAAGTTTTAAGATTTTCCAGTTTTCATGAAGTAAAAACGCGGACTTTCGTACTTCTTCGGAGGATTTTTGTCTACTTGGATTCAACAGCCTTCGCCACGCCATATTATTTTATTTCGATGTTCTTATAGAGATAAATCTACTTTGCGCTGGAGATTTGTTCCTTTCTCGGTTTATATTCTTCCCTGTGCCTACTAGTTCGTAGCAACAATGAAACTTATTTTGGTAAGTTAAGGATTTTGAAAATTTTATGAATCATTGGACTGTGACTTTTATTGCATTTTGAGGCATTTTTTAGCTTTCACTGACTATAAATAAACGGGATGAATTTATTTTCTTACTACAATTCCCATTATGGACAAAATGGTATCGTTATACACCCAAAGTTAGTTTAGGTGAATGATTTGAACGAGTTTTTTTAAACAGTTTACCTCAATCTGCTTTACTTAAGTTAATCCAACCTTATTGGATAAGTATTCTGAAAGATATTTGGTTAAGAACGTAACTTCAGTGCAACGACAGAGGCAACGCCGTTCAAGCGAAGTAAATACGCCAGCAATCTCGTCCAATTCTGTCAATAGTGTAGCAGGGAGTAGCAGTCTTAAAAGCACAAAAAATAAATTATTAAAATAAAAGCTAGACTGGGTTACCTCTAAGAAAATCAATCATCCACAAAAGCACATTAAACCTTATGACACCAAAATCTTGCTTCAAATCTGCTGCTGCAAAAACGTTCGATTTCTGTAGAAATGCATAATCTGCCTACACAGCCTTACCGTTCAGGAACAATGCATATCATGTTATTTTTATAAATCATTATCAAACATCAAGTAAGCCTCCGAGCTACTCTACATCAATATGTGCACCCCAATGCTCAATTTATTATATATCTTTTTACTGCATCTTTGTACTTGTATGTTGTATTAAATTCTAATTTAAGCAAGTGTCAATAATATTTGCTTAAACCGTTACTCCAACATTTAAATGCAGTCAGGTTAATGTAACTATATTCAAATTTTACATTGCACTAGGCGGATAAGTCCATATTATGTAAAATGGGGTTATTCATTTGTAAAAATTGGAGTAGCCTTAAAGAAGGCCTTGCTGTAACTGCGAAAAAAGAAAATTCAGTCGCAAATTGCACTTCGTGCTAGTTTTAACTGAAATCTCACCCAATGCAGTTTCCTGGATTCCTAAGTCGATGACATGATGCCCAGTGAAAAGACCCTTTACGTGTTTCTTTGAGTTGAGGGCTCTTTGACCCTTTTTAGGGGTCCTTAAAGTACTTGTTGAGTTGCTTTTGTGATTTGATCTATCATATGTCCCTAAAAGTTCATGGACGTAATAAGCCCCCTTAACCAAAACCCCCTGACGGTCCAAATCACTTGGCTTATCAACTAATAGCTGCCACTTGATATCCTATTTAAAACTATGTATTGCACGTCGGAATCGTCCAACGCCTTTGGGAATACATCGTACTGGCATTTTAGCTCTGCAGTTGAGCGTGTTATGAGAGTATTATGTTTAGACTCAGGTTAAATTAAGATTTATCTCTGATTAGTCTTAGGCTACGATTTGGAATTAAATTATTGTCTACTTCTAAGCGGAATCATAAGGTTAGTTTATTTTGTGTCACCATAGCATAAGAAGACTGTTCTATTTTTGTAACAATATGGGAATGACACTTGAATACAGACAAATCAATATAAAAAAATGTCTGAACATTCATACATACATGCAAGCATCCGTAAACCAAATTCAGCTGGATTTTGGATATTCAAAATTATTGTTTGACCTTTAAAATCCTTGCAAGAATTACTGCACTACCAATTTCCAACGCTGTAACCCAAATTATCAACAGTCTTTCATTTGGTAAAATGCGTAAAATTATAATTCTTCTCAAGAAATACGTAACTTGCTACAGCTACTTTATACTCGCTACTAACTAACTAACCTGCTAACCTCCCTCTCACCATTGCCTGGTTTAAAGTACGTTTTAGGCAACAATAATATTTCTTGTCTTGGGCTGCCGTAAAGAAACCCTTATATATTTGCATTGTCGTTTTTTACTATACGAGATTGTGAAGTCAATAAAATAATGATAAAAATGCAGATTAATGTGACAAGAACGGTTGCCCTTCAGAGAGGGTCTCTAACTATCACATAGATTGCACGAAATTATACTAAACTCAGCACGGCTATCTCGCCCAAGCACATTTTTCTACATTGATTTTGTGTGCTCATCCAAGACCAAATGAAAGCGAAATTGAAACCAATCCTTGTATAATTGTCCAATTATTCTCACTCCTTTCAAATCCACTGGGAATAGTAACTAGCAATCCTACTTTTCTAAAAGTGTATGCCAGCATAAATCAAACCACCAAAACATCTTTAAAATACTCTCATCGAAATTTCCCAACGTAATTCATGTAAAACATTTACTTAGAGCAGGCACAGGTAGGCAGTAAATTAAACTGTTGTGGTTTATCGATACTTTTGGCCCCAGTGAGAATTAATTCACGGATTATTATTGATCAGTTTTATATTAGATGGTGTCGTGTCGTGTCATGTCCGTGTGTGACCATGCATGCACAAGTTTCATGGTTTTTCAGCCCCTTTAATCATCTTCAGAATGAACTTTTAAGCTGTAAATGAATAGTGTTCGATTTTTAAACTCCTTAAATATTTTTTATCGTTCAATCGCAGAATTACGGTCTTAGAAAAATCTTCCTCATGTGCATAAAGCGTATTTGTTTATTGTGTATGTGAGCGATAAGCTTTATTACATTTTGACTCAGCATTCAGACGCTTAACAAAGAGATAGATGGTTAACTTATTACTTAAAGCAGCGGCACATCGTAAACTCAAGCCCTCAATGTCACTGTTGATCTTATTTAAGTCTTATTTCCAAAATAAAAATGAAGGTTACCATGCGATGTGGCATCTCATCAAATAATTTAGCTAATTTCTGTCAGGCAATCATGTCGATAATCTCATGTCATAGACCCTTCACTTTAACTCCATGGGATGTATTTGTTATGACATTTACAGTTTTGCGCTTTCATCGAACAGGAACGAGCAGTTATTTTGAAAGGGTTAAAAAATATGAGAATTCGTTCCTTTCCAATTCTTGGTATCATCTTCGAGGCAACATTGTTTCACTGTATGAACGCATCGTAACCCATTTTGAAATGCCTATTAACTACATTTTAAGCTGTAATAGACAAGTATGCAAGCATGGTTAGAATTCGGCCTTCCTACAAGTAGGCTGTATTTAAAATGAAAATGTGATAGTGAATAAACGAAGAGCTGCAAGCAGCATTCATCTCATAGCATTACTAACGTACGAGGAAACCTTATACAACCGCTGAAGACTTGAGAAGTATCAGTTCTGTCGGGAAATGTAGAGTCCAAAATGAAATGAATAATATCTTAATTACTGCTGCTTCCTGGTAGAGTAAAGTAAACGTACAGACTTTCCTTGCAGGCATATAACTCCTCTTATGAAAACTAACTAGAACGAAATGGGGTTTAAAAAGAGTGGAGCTTGGTTGAAATTAGCCACTTCAGAACTTAGCAGTAGTCAAGAATGTCCTTCAACGCTTTTGTGCAAATGAACTTTAAACAAATAATGATTTCATTTGTACACAAAAACTCACTTCCACTTAACGGGCAAGACAATCCAATAAGCTTTCAGAATTTGACCTATAACGAGGGCAAGTTGATAATTTCAGGATTAAACACACTTAAGCAATAATTACATGATGGACAGATAAACAATTATCGTTCGTGCAAGGACGAAAGATCCATTGTCCTCAGGAACTTTTGATTATATTTGTACTATTCTTAAAAGTCGGCAATTAACAAACTTGCACATTTAGGTAATTAAAAATCGATAATCATTTTCAATCTAGTAGCTCAATGGTAGTACTCTCTTGTTTGTTACATTCCAATAGAAACAAGAAACTTTCGTTGATTAGATTTTAACTACAACTTTGGCATTATGCAGGTGTCATTCCGTTTTATGTTTCCTCAGTGTCATGCCGTAGAGGAGAGTCTCTCCTGTCACGTTCCTATCCTAATTTTGTACACTGTGTTTTTTAAACCCTGCTGTGACTGCCATAGTTTAACATCAATATCCACTTGAGCAGAAAAAATTACTTCACTTGACATGAAATAACTCTTTCCCTACCAGTTTGCACCTTAATGCAAATGATTTTTTTATCTGGTTTTAAGTTGACCTGAGTAGAATCAATGGTGAAGCTTGCATAACCACGGTCAAGACATAAACTGCGTCATTGTTCTGTCTCACCCGCTAACTAATGTTGCTGATATTTCCAATCACCGGTCAAAGGATTTGGTTGGTGTGGTTTAATTATGGGATTTTCAGCCCAGAAAATCCTAAAATTAATTTTTCTGATCAGGAAAAAGAACAAGACTTAGGGTTACTTCCAAATTAAAAGGATATCAATAATACATATACCTTAGGGTTACCTAAATTCAACGATTACATAACCATCACTGAATAATTTTATGCGGATTATCAAATGTTAGAGCAACCCCTTTGTGATAGTAGTCTGAATTTGTGAGCTGGATATAATCCATATAAAAACGTAATCCCTTGTAAGCTTATTGTAATGCAATCCTGGATCCTAGAGCATAACCTACTGGAATAATAAAAGCTCCTATTAGTGAGACGCTTCCTGCTAAGCGTAGCATAGACACAATCTTGGAAAAACTCGTATTCACTTTTTAATGATCGATAGCATCGAGCTCCATAAGAAGAACTTGGTTTCATAAGAACCCTTGAGGTTTACGATAATAGTTATGTAGGAGGCAAGTTGGGGATTTATTCATAATATCACTTTATACACATCTTAAAACATAAGTTAGATTTGTACTCTCAATCCTATGTCACCATAGGAAGACTGTTATTTTGTAACAATATGGGAATGACACTTGAATAAAGCAAATCAATAAAAAAAAAACTACTTCTAGCTTTAGTTTATGTTCCATTATTTGTACAATTTCAGAATTGTAATGATCATTTGTAGTCATATTTTAACAAAGCACCACGCGAACAAGAATGAATTTATGATTAGTTGTAAAGCTGTAACTATATAGTTCATCAGTTTGAATTAAGTTTTTTTATAAACTTTCCATTTTAACTCTTGGTTGAAATTGCACAACCATTTTAATGAATTTAAATTAATGCTAATGCTTCTATCAATATACTGTTTTATCCTCGCTAGTCGATTAGTCGATTTTTAGTCAACATACGCTTCCAAAACAAACTAGCGATGCAGAAATAGGACGCTGGATTTTTCAGAAATCTGCCATGCCATATACTTGTCCTTTATAGTCGTCTTCTTGTCATACGATATGCTTCTGGAAGGCGAAATAAATTATTTGGTTAAACAGAACTTAATTGCTCTCCGGTTTCCATTCTTCATCCACGATTTTTATTACGGAAAAAATACTATCCGGTTGCATGTAAGACACTGAAATCAATTCACCGTGTTTTCCAAAAAAAAATTCCACCGCTTACTGAATGTGGGTGTTTGAACCATTTGGAAATATTAATTCCTCCCCCGGAATAACTCTCCCCTTTAGAATAGTTTCCCATCTCCCTCAAGTCTGTTTGCTTCGAAGACTTTAGCCGGTCTAAAACAGAAATTGATTTTTCAATGGAAATTATATGCAATAATAGTAATTTTTGGATCCCATTAACTTAATTACGACAACTATGAATGCACAATTTTAACGAAATTATTTTAAAACATATACTTTAAATTACTAATTTAAACACAAATTCGGGCCTATTGGCCACTTATCCACGGAAAATTTTGGTTTGACCGTTTGAGGAAAAAATCCCATGGGAATTTATTGACGGAATACTAGACCAACGTCAAATAAGAATCTGGCCAGGAAGGAGACATTTTTAATTAAGAGCCGAGATTTATTTGTGTCTTCCTCATCCCATTATTGGATCCCATACCTGCCGTCTCTTTACAGATAATCACTGTATTGCGCTAAATGTTAGGGCATTACATTTTCTGTATGGATAAAACAAATTACTCAAATTCAAATGTTGCAATTTATATCCCTAAAATAAAACCTACGTCGGAGCAGAAAAATACAATTTAAAAGTACTAAACAAGTCTCATTCTCCAGTCTAGAAATCTTCTCTACTAACGAAAAAGAGATTTCTTGGAAGAGTCATAGGTTTGCTACGGAGAAAGGATAACTACCTAGTTTTGGATAAAAGCTAGCCCACGTTTTAGAAGACAAACGATAGCTTTGTTTTCATCCTGGCCCCAAGTGCTGGGTTATGTCATGGTATGTGACGAAGGAATGAATCTGAATATTTTATACTAAAAACCAAGAATTTATCATAGGCAGCAGCATTCAGAATCGCAGTACGGCACGGCTTTTAGGCAATCGGTATAATATCGCATCTGCATCTCGCATCCTAACCAGGCTCTCAGAAATTAATTTACACTCCTTTAAATATTAATAATTTAAACCAAAAGCCACGCTGTCACATTGCATGCGGGTTTCGTATGTCGGTTATATTGTTTTGGGAACTATGGATATATAAGGATGGACATTTCATGTGTAAATCAGCCTCTGTGGATTTCCTCAAAAAACGGTTTTGTCCCAACCGAACATCCAGATAACGGTAGAAGTTACCGAGCAACTGTCTCCAGTCTCCTTGAAGACTCTTGACAGTCCTCTCAAACAAGTCAGCCTTTCTCTGAATCGTCATAGGAGTGGTAGGAATTGGGAATGGGATCAAATGTACATTGACTGTCAACGCAACACTTTAGTCATTAGCGTTATGAGTGAGTACCTGTAAAAGCTTACCGGTATACATTACAGCGTGGAGGATAGGTTTTGTTTTGTGGCTCTATTTTTAACGTAGGGAAACAAACCAACCGTTGTTGGCAGAACTAGGGTTAAAGAAAAAGAAAATATAAAAGACTCTTTAAGGCTGATTGGTCTATTCAGTACGAAATCACGACGACGACACAATAATAAAAGGCGATAAAAGGATAATGTAAAATGAAGTAGATCGTAAAAAAACTACGAGTAGCTATTTATTTTCATGCTAACATGTTTTATTCAAACATGGTAGCCTTACAGAGCAGACTGAGAGTGACTGTATTATGATTCCAATTAGCGCAATATCAAGGGTTAGGAAAGATTTACGGAGCGATTCCCCAAGAATTGATTAATTGTTAGAGCAGAGCAAAGTTCTTTTATTTTTAGTTTGAACTTTTTCAAGCTATTGCATAAACAATGAGCAGCTAATTCACAGAAATAATAGAGCTCTGTTGACTTTTGATTTCATTGTCACGATTCCTATAAAAGTTTTCATTCAGCCCAGCCTTTAGCTAAATAATCTTAGGGTGAACTTTTTTAAACGGCTTATTTAGGTTTCTTGCAGCTCGTCAGAACTAGTACAGCTGCTGAATTTCTAAATGCAGCAACTCGAATTACCGTCTCTTATCTAATTTTATCCGAAAAAATGTTTCTCTGTAACAGAAAATTGAACCGCAGCGCAGGCAACTTCTACCTAGTTCTACACGCCTACATCGTTCTAGTTTGACAAAACTTGTTCTGAAAAATCTTCTGCAAATATTATTACTACTTCACCAAGGTTGGATACGATAGTATGAGAGCGCGGCAGAAAGTCCCACGGCTGGAGGTCCCGCGGTCGGAGGTCCTACGGTCAGAGGTCCCGCACTTCGAGGTCCCTAACAGCTGGGGGTTCCGCGGTCGGAGGTCTCGCGGCTGGAGATCCCTAACGGTGGGGGCCCTAACGGCTGGGGGTTCCTAACGGCTGGGGGTTCCTAACGGCTGGAGTTCCCTTACGACTGGGGGTCCCTAACGGCTGGAGGTCCCTGGCGGCTAGAGGTCCCTGGCGGCTGGGGGTCCCTCCGCTCCGACTAAAAAGATGTTCAATTTAGCAAACGAGACATGCATGGGATCTGCGTGCATGAATAAAATGGAATAGAGTTTATTAATGACAGAATCGCACCGTTAGTTTTGTTTTATTCTATCACTAATTAATTATTATCTTAAAATCTCTTCAAAGCAAAAGTATCAACAAAATGTAGTTGTTTAGTGAATAGCGGCTTAAAATCTTAAGCTTTCTTAATCTCTTTCTTAAGATCTTAATAGTTTGCAAAAAGAACGATTTGCGTAAAGGTCACACACACACTTCTTCAGTTGCATATACTTAACTAATTAACAATATTGAAATGTTGAAACTGAAACTTAACTTACCATGCGATTCTATCATTATCATACTGTATTCCAATTTGTCCATATAACATATATATCTCGTTTGCTAAATTGAACATTTATTTAGTCGGAGGGACCCCCAGCCGTAAGGGACCTCCAGCCGTAAGGGACCTCCAGCCGTTAGGGACCTCCAGTCGTTAGGGATCTCCAGCCGTGGGACCCCCACCCGTTATGGACCTCGAGGCGCGGTACCTATGACCGTGGGACCTCCGACCGCGGGACCTCCAGCCGTAGGACTTCCTGCCTTGGACCCAGATAGTATAGATCTGTTTGCTAAGGAAAGCTGTAGTGTGTAGGAAGATTTTTCTTATGAAAGCTGAGAAATCACTTTAGTTCCTTAAAAGTTCTACATTTTGAGGGAACGGGAAAACTTTATTTTCCCCACAACTTTCTGCTAATGTTCTAAACAGTCTGTAGATTGTGTAATCCTCGGATGTAATGAATTCGTAGGCTTGGTGGTAGTCGCCCATTAAGGCTTATTCTTTCATTTGTGACATGACTGTTCATATTAGTTGACTATGAAGGTTTCTAAGGAAAATTTAGGAGTATAATTCATCAATTTTGTTCGTTTTTGTCACATCGCATTCGCTTGAGGAACTCGCAATTCAATACAAGAGATCAGCTGTGTTAAAGCAGCAATTGTTCACGTTTCATTGTTTTAATACGCTTTAATATGTTTTGCTGCAAGCCATTCATTTATTACAGAGTTGCATGCATCATAGTTTAGCAGCTGTTTTTGGTTTTAATGTTTAAAAGCGTAGTGAATTAATTTTACATTTGGTGTTTAGTTAAATAAAGAATGTTCCATGCATTATTAAGAGGTGTAAACCTCTTTATGTGAATGAACTTTCACTCTGTCCGTCCGTCCGTCTGTCCGTCCGTTCGCGCTCTAACTCTCGAACGGTTTAACTTTTTGAACTTCTGTTTTCGGATTTTAGTTATTGA
>JAQFZX010002258.1:0-20493 GCA_034682405.1 Hydroisotoma schaefferi | reverse complement strand
ATAGTCGAAATTGATTGTTAAACTTGCTGTGCCCTACCAAGGAGGAAAACTGAATTATTTTTTATGCATTCATTTGACAAACATCTAAACAGTTATCTCTACATCATAAAAATAGCACTTAAAGTCTAGCGTAAACAAATATAAATAGAGTCAATAAATACGCCAACTTAAAGCTACAAATATCTCATTTCATGCCATTCCTTATGTTATGTTACATGTTATGTACGGTCGCCGGTATGGTATAGTTCAACTTGCGAGTTACGATCGTCAAAGAACATTGACATTGATATAAAAAAATATAGGTATTTGTGTTTGGGCTTTCTGCTCGAAAAGTCATGCATGCAGTTCTATTTAGTAGAGCAAATAACATGGCTATGAATGGACCTTATAATATTAAAATACATCTTAACTTTTTAGGTATAATGAACTACTATCTTTGACCTAACTGTACATATTAATAAGGATATTTAAGGACTGTCAAAGGACGGGTGGGTATGGATTCATTCCACGTACCCTTACATTTTGAAGATAAGGTTAATCTAGTGGTGAACTTACGCTATGAAACACGAATTATGAATGATATACGATTCATAAGTTGACTACATACTAATATCTTTTAAGTTTTAGGAGATTGAATATTTTAACTACAGCAATCATAAACAAAACTGGATATAGAAAGCAATTAATTTTACCCCATTCCTGTAAATCGCGTCAAATCAAATCAAGCTTGAACATTGATCTCTCCATCATCACCGATATGTTGGGATATCACTTAATCGTGGCTTATCGGCTGATCCCATTCCTGGAAAAACCTATGCTCATCGTCATCATGTGCGCGTGATACATTTAAAAGAAATGCTTTATGCACTTTGCTAATAAAAGGCCGTTATCATTTAGTAATACCCAAATCGACATTACAATGCCGGTAGGAATTCACAATGACAATGGTTGGTGTATCAAATAATGGTTTACAATTTGTTGAAATGTGTCTGTCGTTGTCATCCTCAAGTCAGGTTATTTCAGAAGGTGATAAGAACACTCACAGACGTTAACAATGAAGCCGTAAACCATACCTCTATTGCAATGTAGTGATTATTTCTATTATTTTATTTCTATTACTATTTTCCAGACAAGCTTACCCAAGCCAATAATACCAGTTGTTTTTATCATATTAAAAAGCAATTGAACTCCGAATCGGGCCAAGGTTCGAACCAAAGCCCGATACTAAAATTATGGATGTAAATAAATAGACTGTACCATACATTTTATTTCTCATGTATTAAATATGCTGCAGTTCGCTAACAGTTTAGTTTAGTTTCAGATTCTTGTCTTGCACGCTCTTTATTTTTTAACGCTTCATTTTCCTTCTTTCATTAGATAAATAATTAAAGTAAAAAAATACATCAATTTTAAAATGAAAGCTACAGGATATCTTTTGCTGGTCAGTCTAGTGGCCCTCGTTGGTCTGTCCCATCAGGTACACAAGTTGTTAAAACAATCTTTGTTAAATGTCTCTTTAATGATGTCAATTTAAATGTTATTTTAAAATACTTTGTCAGACAAAAGTAAAGCTAACTGTGTACTATGAGAGCCTGTGCCCAGACAGCAGAAGATTCATCATCAATCAACTCTACCCCTTATTGACTGAGCTTGGAGGGCCAGATAATGATTACTTGCAGCCTGAATTTATTCCTTATGGAAAAGCCAATGTAAGAAAGAAGTATTTATTTTTATTATACTGTTATTTATTATTTACTAATTGGCAGACCTGAACATCTAATCCAATCCTTTATTCTTAAGTTAAACTTGGAGGCGTCTACGACTTTTATAATCTTGGGTATGAAATGAAATGCTAAAAATTTTAATTGTAGACATCATTCGTCGGTGGACAGTATGGATTTACTTGTCAGCACGGTCCTTCGGAGTGCTACGGGAACCAATACCACGCTTGTGCTCTTGCTAAATTGTCCAAACAGGAATCAGCAGACTTTATCAACTGCATGATGACCTCTTTCAACGCTCCCTTTGACGCTGAAATCTGTGCCAACGAAACGAAGGTCGATTTTAATGTACTCGAGACCTGCTACAACTCATGGGAGGGTCCTACTCTGTTGGCTGCTAATGGAATAAAGACGCATGACCTGAATCCAACCTTGTATTACGTACCTTGGATTACTTACAATGACGTTTGGACGGTTGAGGGTATGACCGGAAGTGAAACCAACCTTTTGAAAACTCTTTGTGAGAAACTACAACCTGGTCCACTACCACCTCAGTGTGGCAATGCTACTTTGGTGGGTGTATAATATGTGCTAGAGTTGGAATTGGATGATTAAAGTTTTCATGAAAAAAGGTAAAGCATTTCTTTCGGCGGATTGAGAAAAAATGTCAATTTTTGCTACATATAATTTTTAATTCATACAGTCAACGGTATACAACATCAATTTGTCGCTTTTAAAATTGTTATTAATTACATTAAACTTCCTTAATCTCCAGCCAGTCTTTTAATCAAAGACTTTCATCTAATTTCTCAATCCCAGCTTAATAAATTTATTTTCTTGCAATCAATATCATTTTCATTACCTACTCGCAATCACATCTGCTTTCCAGTTTTTCACCTTAATATTTCCATAGCTGATCTTTAGTAAACCGATTTTACAGGTACAAGCATTTATGGTTTGAAACCAATCTATCATCAATCATGGTAAAATTCCAAAATGAATATCTTAGATGAATAAGTACATCATTACTAAATACTTTAGCATACTAGCATAGTACAACTGCCGTATGGTCTCAAATAGTATCCCGGGACACTAATAAATTTTGGCCTTGCTGATGGGGACACTATTCGGGAGAGGCGTCTAATATTTTTATAGGTTTGTTCTTTTGGAGGGGCTACTATTCGAGAGGGAACATTACTCGAGAGGGGCTAAATATTAAATGGTTTCAAACTTAAAAGGGGGTCTACTATTCTTAAGGGGACACGTTTTGCGGGAGGACACTATTCAAGACAATACGGTATTTAACCAACGACTACAAAATCAAATTTTGTGACTAATTCAGCTTCGACTTGGCTTTTTAATAATAAATTTTTACATTATTTTTCAGCCTAGAAAGTAAATAGGCTCTCATCCAACTTTTCTACACTTTAATGACAGTGACAGTAGCAGCAATAAAATTGCAGTGCGCTATTAATTCACCTACCCATACCAACTGGTATAGAATACCTACCCACAAAACCGTCATGCCCACAGCCATGCACTGCACTCCTCTGGTAGTGAAGAACTCCATCAAAGTGTAAACCCAAGTGATGAAAGCTAAGATGTAGAACGTAATATTCAAGTACCGAATTCCAACCAACGGTAAATGTCTCTGAAGAAATGAATGGTATAGTTTAAAGAGTTGATCTAATCTAATGAAATTCACTTAAGATTTCCCAAGTAATTAATTACCCACCTGGCCGGATTCAGACATTTGTAACATCGCCTTCCAAACCACGAATGTCTTGAGTCCCATAAGTAGCCTTGTACAGCAAATGAATATCACAATCATGTCTGAAATTTACATACAAAATTAACATCCAAACCAATCTAACTAGGCACTTGTTAATATCTTTGCGAACATGCTTCTTCCATTGCCAATTTCGAATTCAGATGACCGTCCTGACTATCTGCATAGTTTCCATTCTCCTTGCTTAGGTCAGGTGAGAGTTCCAAGGTGGTCCAGGTGACGAGAAAGCATAGATTGAAAATTATCCATGCAACAGTTTTTATCTGCAGGAGAAATAGATTAATTAGAACAATTCAGTGGATTTCTTGTTAGCATTTTAAAATTGAAGGATAGCAACTATTACCAGTTCTATTTTAATGGCTGCTATACATAGGATGAGATTTCCGTCGAAGACATCCTGTTTTGGCATTTTGGTAATGACTGGTAGCAAGAAGGTAGAAACAAAAGTCTCCAATGAAAGTGATCCCAATATTTCCAATCCCAAGCCACCCTCCTTTATGGCAAGAAAACGCTTTAAATGTAAAGAGAATAAAATTTATAATTACTTAATATACTTCGATCAGTTATACTTAGAGTACTAGATTATAATTTCAAAGTTATTATTCATATTTTTTAATCGGCAAACAAATCTGAATTATTATATAGCTCTGATTGGGTCACTGACTGATATCCTTTGGTGCATCTTAATGCAACGAAGTTCTGTAATTTAACAATGAGCTCAACTGCAGATTTCCCTTTGAATATAACTGCTATGCAAAATGCTGAAAGTTGGTTATGTATCAATATCTCATGTTGTTAAGTGGAAACTCGGAAGTCTTCTAATTCCAGAGTACGGATCAACAGTACAGTAGAAGTAGGTACTTGATTGCTTATGCACGTCATGGTTCCTCCGCCAGTGCTTTTGTCCTTACAAGGGCAAAACGAAGAAAGCAAGGATAGATATTAATTTATCTTTCATCCTTGATAACATAAGTTTCACACTTGTCCGGATAAGAAGCTCCTGTTGTCCCTTATTGTCACCCACAAGCAGAATGGGCAGCTTAGCTAGTAGCAGTTGTAAAAAGCTTTCTCTTCTGCACAAGTGTTTAAAGCTATGCATCTCCATGAAATTTTCAGATACCCTAGCTTTTACGCTTGTTCAAACTAGAAATAATTCACTCAGACATGGTCCTTTCTTCAGCCTTCAGATCTTTTAAAAATCCATGTTTCCTGTAGTGAGGGCTTGTTAATCCTCTTGCTTTAAGTTTGCATCCGAAAAATCGCCATTACAAAAGCAAGGATCGTTGCAGATCTATCGCTGTCATAACGTGCGATTATCGGTTGCAGTTTTAGTATTGAGTTGGAGTTCATTTCTTCACTTCTGTAATTAAGCGTCCTTCTTACACCCCGAGAGGTTTCATTCAGATAATTTGGATGTTTACTGATAGGCCATTTCAACAGCTACATTTTAAGGCAACGAAGATTGGTAAATAATACAACCCTTTCGAAGCCAAAAAATGTTGTTGTCAAAATGAGGGGGTTTCCACCTCTTGATCATTCATCTACCAGACGAGATGAGATGGATTAATGATTACTAACTATCCTAACAAATATGATTCTTTTGCATCAGTGCATTTATTTTTGATGCTAAAATAAACATACTTGTTAAGATAATTAGTAGGATCCCTTACTGCTGTCGAGGAGGGGATTCACTTGAAATTCAATAATTATGTTTCATGTTGATAGTTTCAGTATAAAGAGGAAGATTGAGACATTCTTTAATCCCAACGAGAGAAAAACTTATGCATCAAGCAAGTAAAAGCACTTTGATGCTGTAAGGTTTACTCCTGTGTGAAAAAAGATGAGAAAGAGCTGACAATTTATTTTCGAATTCAAGAGACAATATGAATCAAAAGTAGTTTTGCTGTTTTTAGATCGCAAAATCCAAGTCCTGATAGCAGTTTAATTGTGGAAAGAATAATTGATGAAAGAGCCAACTTTATTCCTTCATTTAGAAAGTAAGTCTGAACATGGTCTCTCAAAAATCCAATAAAAACAGAGAAAATATTAACTGTATCCGTTTCTACTTTCCCTTACGTACAACTGTTTTCTTATAAATTGTAATTATAGCTTTAGGTTAAAGATATTTTAAATTAATTAAACTAAATTAGTTACTTCACTAATAGATTTGTAGTTCGATTGAATTTTTAAATAACATTAAAAAGAACTATGAATTCCTGCATCTTACAGAGAAAGTTATTACTTCCTTCCTTTCATAAACACCGGAAAATAATCCCAATAATCAACTCAAAAGATATTTATCATCCTTTACTAAGTAAGTATGCTTATTTAACTCAATTCACATCCATCTACTTCATTTGCAACGCTTACGGATCTAATCTAATCTCCTCATTCCATGTTTCTTAGCTGTATTACCTTCCCCCTAGTGAAAGTGACTTTTAATTTATATCTCCCTTTCTATCTACACCCTTCTCTGCTTTCTCTTGTATGAAATGTCCCTATTTTTACAGCTTTTTTTTCTCGAGGCTGGTTTTCATTTGGTAAGGATATCGCTATGATACGCCTAAATCAGGCGCAGTATCCTAAATGGGAGGAGGTATTATGCTAGAAAAAATATATTATTTCCTGTTTTAGCTTCGCAGGAAAAGTTATCATTCATACCTACTTAATTCTTCAATCCATGATATTTCAATTAATCGGTTTTATTACTCGAAAACTGTAATATGATACTGCAAATTTTGGGCGATCGAGGAATTTGTTCCCACAGCAAGGGGAGGACAGATATGAAAATATAAATATGCTACAGTAATAGTGACAATTTACTTTTAATTCAACTCTGGTTATCTAATTTAATTACTCTAAGTAGCTATGCTAGTACTGTTTGTATGGTTGTTTAATGGAGCATGTAACTAGCATTTAGCTTGTAATTCATAACGACGAATAAGTGATTAAACTTACTCGATTAAATGTAACGTCAACGTCCACTTGTAATGTGATGGACTTGAATCCCAGATAGAGTAGAATCCAGATGGGGAAGATGAAACGGGTACTGGTTCTTTCGTCTATTTTGATCCGATTGATAGTTACTATAGTCCAGTGTGAAAGCTTGTTAGTCAAGCTTGAAGCAAAGAAAGGGCTGCGACTAAATATTATTGGGAACTCAGTAGACTTTAAGTTACAATTTTAGGTTTCCTGTATTTAATAGTTGGATCCATCGCAGAGACAAAGGTGAAGATTTAGGAAGAGAAAGCACAACCACTGTACTGTCAGAAAAGTGACAGAGATCCTTCGAATTTATACCCGAAGTAGATGATGAGGGAGGAGATCTGACGCTTGAATCCCCTTCTGACATGCAGATTTGAAGCAGAGACATTTATTATATGTTGGTATTATTTTTGAGGAAAGTAGCCCCTTGTCAATTTAAACATCTCGATGGAATACTTCAATATGGTGGAGTGGAGCATATCCTAGATGATGCATCATGGTGGTGGTGAAAGTTTTTCATAGATATACCTCTTGTGTATAGTTTCTTGTGAAACATTTACATTTGGAGATTTCTGCTTTTACTTTTTAGTAGATTTAGTACACCCATCCATTATTTAGTAATGTTATCCTTCCAAGTCTGTAATTTTGAAATTAATAATAACGTGCAATCTCAAAAGCTTTTGAATAAATTAATGAAGTCTGGACATTGGTGCCGGACCTAGCGGTCAGCGACTAGTATCTTTGCGCTAAACGACCTCAAGGACGTGTGGTGGGATACCGACTGGAAGGCAAATGGATTTAGTGGTCAGTGTTATAAAGCAAAGGCAAAACAATTAAAAAACATGATGTTTAAAGTTTCGTTAAAATAAAAGGAATTTTTTATGAAAATTACATTGTTCTAAAAGCTCAATTGACGACTGGGCTAAAACTGTGAACAACGACCATGCTATTGAAACGAACAAACAAGGTTTTCGTGGAATTTGACAAAAGTAATTTTGCAAAAATTATTAATAAAAATATAAATAAGAAAACTAGACTAAAGTCTAAATAATAAATAAAATCTAGTCAAAATTCTCGGATTTAGACAATTTTGAACATGCGATGATCGGTTAAAACATCATCGGTTTTCATATCAGGAAGTAAATGATGAGTAAGTCTTTCACAGGCAAAGTTTATTAAACTTTTTTGGGTTTCAGTTCATAAATTAAAGTACGTGTAAATATTAACCAAAAAATGCAGTAGTATTGGTTTCTCAGTGCCATTGACCGTAGTGTCTTTATAAACCTTCCCGTCGTCGACACTAAGTCGTCGACTCTTACAACAACATTTTATATCTTTGTCATCAACTTTTGATTTGAATTGTAGATATCTATTTTGTTGAATCCCAAATTGCAGCCCAATTAGCCACGTTAACACAGCAAGAATAGTATTAAAAAGTATTCTTATATTAATTAAAGGTTCACTACAATATGTGATATCCTTTTGGTACTAACATCCGTAAATATATTCTACTTTATGTATTTTAAAGACATAGTGGAATGAAACATAAGTTGATGTTTTTTTTAACGGGAGACTACAAGCACACTTCATGTTCGTTGATGAGACGATCATTCTTATGTAAATATCACTCAATAATGTACAGCTCTTTGGAGCTTCTGGTGAGCCGGTGAGTGTGAAGATTATTGAGAGAAACATGCATGGAGAGTTGAAATTGTATAATAGTGTTAATTTTGGGGCAGAGTTGCTCTAAAAGGCTGATCTGATCTAACTAGTGGAGGAGCTTTAAAGGAAGGGTCACTTGATTGGTCAAAGAACTCTTTGTAAAAATGTTTAGTGTACTGTCACTGTGTGATGCTTCCAAAGAGTATTGAACGAGTGAGACAAGTTATGAAATGATCACAAAGCTAGATTTGGACTTATTTACAGAATTATGTATCACTTCAAGGCTAAAAGCTACCCTCTTTCTATCCAAAGCAACTGACTTAATTATCACCCGGGTTTCGGTAGCTATACTGTGACCGGACCACTGGGTTGCGTAATAATTAGGTTCAAGGAGAGCTTTGAATAACGGTAAGAGTGGGCTGAAATTTGACAGTTCGGTCACTCAGGATGGACATCAATTTAAATGAAACACATCTGCCTTACAAAAGTAGAATGTAGCGGAAATATTTTTTCACGTTCCTCAGTACGATAATCTGATGGATTAGCTTAGTGATAACGATTATATAGCAACACCAGACCACACCATGGTTGAGTAGAAAGAAACTACTGCAAATGCAAAACCCATAATTTAATAATCAATAGACAGAGCTGCCAATACGTTTTTTTATGCAAAACAATCCTTTTAAAACTAAATACATTAAAAAATAAGAACTAAAGAATAGCTTCAAAACAAGAATCTAAAACTTAAGAATTCCTATAGTTCCTCTAGAAAAATTCATACAAGTTCATATTATTGCCAACTCCTCCAGGACCATATACCATGGCTTGTAAAATTTTAGCAAAATTTGCAGGCCAGTAGTACCAATAAAGTTCGAAACTCAACTCCCCAACAATCTCATCAAAGTCAGGAGTTTGCTTAATCTAAAAAAACCAACAATACATGATATGATTACTATTAGTACTTCAGTTGGACAGGTAGATCGTTGGTATTAATGTATGTATTTATAATAATTATATTTATTTCACCTCCATAATAATTTCTGGACAACCCACCGCGCCCATGGCCAACGTGTAGCATGCCCAGCTTGCAAGCAAGCCACAAGCGATAGCCCCAATTTCCATGAGGCGATGAAGCACCTTAATTCCACCACATTTTACAAGCTGTAAATATGCAAAGATGTAAATCATTTTGTGCAGTGTCCTGCATGCAGTTGCATTAAATTGTAGCATAACAATCGTAAGTTGAGGTATGGAGAAATAAAAAAGTAGCATATTTTAAGTTATTAACCTCTTGTTTGAATAATGGAGAAAGATAAATGATCACAGATAAGGCCTGTAGCACCTTAATCTGAAATCCTATGGGGAGATTCCTACGATTAAGAAGCCAGACCACGAGGTGAACAACATCTTCACTATTTACTTGGGAATGGAACGGTGAGTAGTAGCATGATCTGGCTATGTTATAAAGAGACTTCTCCAAGTCCAATAAATTCTCAAGCTCAACCGGGTTCCTGAATATGAAACAATCACATTCATATTGGATACCAACCAAGGAAATATATAAGTATTGACCTAAAGTAACTTACAACAGCGGTAATACTTTAATCTCCTTAAGAATAATGCTCTTCTCTATCCGGATGTCCTCCATGTAGACATCCATTGCCTTTAAATCAATGGCATGTTCCTGCTTCTGCTTAGCCTTACTTAGATTGTACTTGTGTATGCCTATTCTTTCACAAAATTCTCCAAAAATATTTTCAGGCACCGGATCAGGCAACCCTGAAGAATTAGTTGCTTATTACCATAAGTGCTTTAAGGATGCAAATATTTTGAATTTATTTTTTTGCAACATGATTAGCTTACTAGTTTTTAGTGGTGCATAGTAAAGCGTTTTGCCATCATCACTTTTTTTTACAATCACTCGCTTTTGCTCTCCACGAGCGATTTCTAGGTTTGCATAAACCAGAGCCATAGGCGGATAACCCGGACCCACCGTACTTGCTAGTGCAAATATGCATATGAAAGTAATTAAAATGTTTTGTAAACGTGCAAAAAGCTATTTATTTATTCAATATTCTCGGACTCATGCTTACGTTTATGCTTCCGTGGATATTTATACGGCATTAGCTTGAATTTAAAGTTGGGATCCTCCTTTCGTCTTTCCATAAGTTGCCTCATCCTGTAGAATTTTTCCCTTCCGCTAACCTCCCAAGGAAATCTAATCAGGTCGAATTTTGCTAGTCGTTCGTCCTTCAAAGCATCTCTATGAGTCCTTCTGAATTTTTTTTGCCACATCCCCATCTTTATGCAGAGTCCCTTCAGGTTGGTTTTTGGAATGACCATGATGAACTATGAACTTTACTCTTCTGCAGGGCGATTATTAAAACTAAAGTGAGCAAATTAGCAAAATGTTTGCCTTAAAGAAACCTCATTAATAAAGAGAAGTAGGGTGAATTGGAATTTTGAATGGGAAATAAAAGATGTTTGGATGCTGAAGCCGTGAAGGTTCATTGTCAACGTTTCTTCACCTCAGCAACGCTGAAACCCCGATGCTTGTACATTAATCTTTGGTGGAATGTATCGTATTATCGATTCATCATTCATGCATGCAACTATAAAACAAATTATTTTCGACATAAAGTCACCCATTAAAACTATTTCCATACTCTAATGTCTGGGCATTTGTTGCATTTCCCTACACGTGGAGACGAAGCTTTTGATCAGAATGCAGAAATCATTTGAAAATAGCAGCTCATTCTTGTATTGCTCTAAGTACAGCTTTATTTTTAAGTTTTTCTAAATATAAATCTATGAAAAATTGTAACGTATGGCTCAACTGTTTCTATAATATATTTTGTATTTTAATAGTGTTCATACACAAAATGAAAATGAAGATTAAAATATTTCTGAGATCACACACAAGATTAAAGATTAAGAATTACCAACAATCATCACTATCAAAATAATATGTAGCTACGAAGTTCCGCCAACCTAGTTTCATGAATTAACTTGCTTGTCTTTACTATATTGAATCCATTATAATTTTTACACGACCAGTACTTTTTTCACAACCTTTTTCATTAGAATTCCCGTCTTTTCAGGTGACTCGGGCTTATTATTGTCGCCGTTGAGATCGATGGGACAGAATGCCTCTTGGTCCAAGGTTGCAAATGTAGCTACACCGTTTTTAATCTCATCAAGTAGACTCTTAACTATCCAAAGCGAAGTTATAAAATATACGAATAAAACACCATTAGTTAAAACTGCCATCAAGGACAGTGGGGGGTGGATGAGGAGGTGCAGAGCAACCACAAATATTAGAACTATTTGAGAAACACTCCATATCTTGAGCAGTCCATCGTTTCTCTAGAATTTTGTAAATATGTCGGATTTAATTAAAATTACTGCATGTGGGAAAGTTGGGCATAAATTGAAAAAAGGGGGTGTTCGCAAACCTGAGACGCTGCTATCTTTAGTATGACTGACATTGGCAGCCATACAGCAACAAAAACTGGAAATTGACAAAGCAAAAGTCAGACCGAAGTATTTTCAGCTTAAAATAAGTATTAGGATTCCCACGAGTTAATGCCAAACTTACCTAAAAACTTGAGTAAAACTTGTAAAAGTTCCTGGCCTCGTCTTTCCTGGAGTAGAAAGTATCCTGGATTTTCAGCAGTTTCTAACGTTTTGCATGTATAGAATCCAATAATAGGGATGCATAGAATGATAAGCCCCTAATCGATAAAACAGTAACGGTAATAGCCTTACATTATAAAGACACAAGTTTGTCTAAAAAGATTATCCCTACTCACAAAATTTATCCATGCCACAGTTTCCGCTTCCGTTTGGGTTAGAGATGGCATTTTGCAGGATTCACGATATAATTTTTTCAGAATATTTCAGAGAGATCTAGTTCAACAGACTGTGTTTAAAATTTAATTAAAAAACTTAAAAATGTTACAATAAAAAACTGCAAAATGCTTTAGCCCTGCCAAGGAACTCTTTAAAGTAAGTCCTAAATGCTAGCTAAAGTTATTCTAGTACAACCAACGGAAGGAAAAAAATATCTACCAGAAAGAATAGTTCTAATTCTAATAGCTTCAACATGAGCCCTGTCTCTGATAATGTAAAGCAGCTCATGCTAAAGGTCAGATCATAAATTAAAAGCCAGATCAAGAATAGCATGGACGCTTAGCCCATATGTCACAATAAATAGTTTACATTTTTTTAATCAGTGGATTGTTAGCATACTTTTGGCAGGAATACGATTAGGAATGAAAGAAAAATGCAAACTATCCATTGCTGGTACGATTTTAACATGGTTAACCAGAATGACCACAACACAAGAGGTTATTTCTTGCTCAATCATAACATTGGAATGAGTCGTGAGTATGAGAATTGGTATGTTAATGACTTATTTAAGATTAAATCCGTATTCCCGTCATGATAATAACTCTGCTAAACTGAAGACATATGCAAAGGCAGTCCTGCATCTTTCAATAGGAATTTGGAAGAGTAGACAGAGTTACCATGACCGAAAACAAAAATACTCTGAGATGACATGATTTTTACTTGACGTGCTTTGCTCTGAGATGTATCCAAGTATGGCCTTTGAAGAGTTAGGTAATTGCATGGGACGTACACGCATCCATAATTTTTTTGTCCCAATGTAATAGCTAAAACTACCGTAATTATTATGAGCCTACCACACAGCATCAGTACAAAAGCAAAGATTCGTCTAAGGTACTATGAATTCCGAATGCAACTAACGAATTTCATCGACCGGCTAAGTGGGCGACCCCACGATCTTCCAATTTCAAGCAGTTCAGAAGTCATCAACGATAACCAAGCTTTATCTCAACCAACCTCCAATAATTCAGCCCTACAGCCCCCCAGAGATGAATCAAATGCTTCTGAAACTAACAACATTCCCCAAAATCCTCCCCCCAATAACTTCAATACTGATTCCTTAAGCCTAACAAAGCCTGCTTGCATCCCACTTTCACAAAATCGAAGCCTGACAAATCATTACACTTCTTCAAATAAAAGCTGCAGACCATCTAGTACTGCCCGGGCAGTTTCCAGCGATGAAAACATCCGAAGTTCATCTATAGGAAGTAGAAAAAGGTTATTCCGTTCATCAAGATCCAGAACGAGATCCCGAAATACTCCTGAAAATACCAGGAGACAAGAAAAATCCAAAAGTATTTACGGAGATCAACCAACTTCACATAACCAAGCTAAAGATAATGAGGATATTGGAAAAAGGTCTACTACTCTAAACCAACAAATTGAATCATCTGAACAGGTAGAACTCTACATAAGCAAATTCTTCCCAGGCAAAAAAACCATTTCAACCTTTTACTTTAAATCTCCAAGACTTTAAAAATATAAGCGAATCTTATTTTCTAAGAACTGCTTCTCATACTTCTTCCACATTTTTATTACATTAAGCCCAAATCCAACCAAGACATTCACCATCCCTTGGAAGAAACAGTGGAATCTAAAAAAGACAGCTCAGTTTATAGAAAAAGGGTGAGTCTTTCACCAGGAGAGTTACCATCTTCCTACACAGATTTCATACCACTATCAATCCCAAGCTACAACTACAACCCTCAAAATCTCACCCACCAAGAACTCGGTAATAATGTGAAAGTGGATGTTAATGGTAATACAACACAAGCATCACTACGAAGACGAGAGGATCCCATTCCTAATTTCCAACATCCTCATATTCCAAATTCATTTACAAGTCCTTCCCCAGACGCAGAAACAGTAGGAGTAACTCTACAGCATCAGGCAGCAAAAGTGGATGCTAAATTAAATAAAGTATTTCATCTCGATTCAAAGCTTAAACCTCTCAGTAGCAGTGGCAACAAGACGGACTCGCCATTAATAGCTGAAAGAACCCTCAGAAAAAGGCTAATAGGGTTTACCCAGAGACGTAGGAATCCTTCGGTTTACCATAAGCCACCTAAGAACTTGGAATTTGGAATAAAATTCGTTTATCAAAATGAACCCGTCAGAAAAAAGCATATTGAAAGATTTAGAAAGAACGAAGCGGAACGGCGGAGGGTTTCGGAGCTAAATTTGGGAAATGAGGAAGCTCTTGATGAGGAGGATGGAAGTCTTATCAATACTTTGGCTAAGTATTTGCCAAAGTGGCTTACTCGAAGTGAGAGGAATGATACGGATACTGATGAAAGAAGGGGTGGTAGTAATTATAATGGGGTTGGAGATGAAAGCTATGATTATCGGGAAGTCGCATCCAAACGGGAAATGCCTAATACCCGGGTATCAGGGGAGGAAATGACTGGACGGTTGCCTAGCATGGAACTTAGACCTGTTAAAGGATGGGAGTCTCGAGGAAGTGGATATGTTCCCCAATCCCTATTTACAGGGCAGTTTTACCCGTTGCTTTCACGAACTCCGGTTCTTTCAACGTTTGCATGAAAATTATTACATAAAATCATACTTTTTTTTGTTATAATCCGAGAGATTTGCATTTTTCATGTATTTTAATAACCTTTGTCTTCTGAAAAATTACATGTGAGTGGAGGATTTACGAATTACGATGGGAAATAAAAATGCATGCTTGTAGTAACATTTACATTTTGGCAATTCTTAAATGGCAATAATTAAGCTCAAATCTTACCAATCTATCACTCTTTTTCAACTTATCCGTTGTAGCGTTTTTAAAGCTTTTTTCAAGTACAGTATTCCCCTATTTAATTCCTCATACCATATTTCCCGAATTAATCCCCCTGGGTATTTATTTCTTCAAACTCATATTTGCCATGGGGTATTAAACCAGGGTGGGGGACTATTGGAGGGGGGGATTAATTTGGTAAATACGGTAATTCCCTCAGATTTAATCCCACCCTCCACCACTTTCCTTGTCAAAAATTAAAATTTCCACTATCTTGTCCATGCTAATTGAATTTCTAATCTTTCCTCCGAATTAATAAAGCCCCAGGGGAATAAAAACGGGAAATACGGTAATTTATTAAAAATATAAATCTTGAGCCATTTGAGACACGGAAAAGTGGAGCATAGAGAAAAGTAAATTCATAAACATTCGCAGCCGCAAAAACCAATTTCTTCAAATTTTACTGCACTTCTTTCGGGAAATGAAATAAAAACGTCTTAAAAGTTGTGGAAAAAGTTTCGAAAAAGCGTAGTTTTTCGAAAAAAGCGTAGTTTTTTGGAAATAATCCTAGTTTTTTTGAAAATAATTGAAGATATTTGATAAAAATTGGTATGTTATCCTTGAAGGAATACGCCAGTTCTTCAGGTTCGTCTGAGTCGGATGAGCAGGCAAGTTCTGGATCGGATGGGGAAGCTGGACCTTCTTCAAAAAATGTCGAGAATAAGGAACTTCCGGACCATTTGAAGCCACTTCCGACGGACATGACCTTTTCTGTGGCGAGTCAGTTACAAGTTGTAGCCGCTCCTGATGTTGTTGTTAATGTAAGGATTTTTATAAAAAGTTAATTTTTTGGGATGAAATATATTATATTTGTAATATTTCGATGGTTTAATTGCAGAGAAGTCTGGATACTCGAAGGCATATTGATCCTAAATGCAAGGAATTGGACTATAACCCGAAGTACGAAGAACTCTTCGCACCCGTTGTTGGTCCAGATAATCCTTTTAAAACTAATCAGCAAAAGGCTCATAAAAATACCCTGGCAGGCTATGTAGAGCGTGCTCATATGAATGAATTTAATTTCGAAAATCAGAGGCGAACCTTTCACAGTTATGGTAAGAAGGGAAAGCATATTAGGGCTCCTGTATCAATTTATTATCTGCATCGGTCATCAGAGGACTGTCTTCTTGATTACTGTTGGTTGGAGGAAATCTAATTATGACATTTATTCTTTCAGGATACGCAATTGACCCCTCAGTTGATCTCAATATGGGTGCAGCTCCCAAAGTGGTTAATAGTGTCACTATTATCTCAGAAAAACCTGAGGCGGAAGCGGAAATGAAGACGGTTTTTGAAAAGATTAAAAAGAGGCCGAAGGATAATCGTAAACGGGATAGAAATGATAATCCTGAAGATATAGAAGGTTTCTTGGGACCTTGGGGGGCTTTTGTTAATCAAGAAATGGTATCGAAACCATCAGAGGTAAATCAGCTAGAGGATTTGTGTGTTGCTATTATTTGTCTTTTATAAGTTTGATTTTTTATGTTGTTTTTATTTTTAGGAAGAGTCAGCCGAGTTGGAAAATATTTTGGCAAAACGACAAAGACGTGGAAAGAATGTTGATGATAAGCCTATTGAAGAAAAAAGTATTCTTCATATCAAAAATCCTTTGGATTACCAAGGACGTTCTTTCATGCATCCTCCACAAGATGTTGGTGTTAATTTAAAGTCCAAAGAACCTCCCACAAAGTGTTTCATTCCGAAAAATCTCATCCATACCTATCAAGGTCACTCTAAAGGGGTGGCTGCAATTAGATGGTTTCCTAACACAGCTCATTTACTGCTGTCAGCAGGCATGGATGGAAGAGTGAAGGTATAAATCTGATTTTGAATTATTTAAATCAGTTTCAAAGTAATATTTTAATGCATCTCTAACTTAACATTGTGATTTAGCTATGGGAGGTTTATAATGAACGAAGGGCGATTCAGACATATATTGGACACAAACAGGCTGTTCGTGACATCGCATTTGATAATACAGGGGCTAAGTTCTTGTCAGCAGGTAGTTTCCAAAAACATTTTTTGTTAATTTTACCCCTTATTCATGATATGTGATACAATTTATATTTTTAGGTTATGACCGGTACGTGAAGTTATGGGACACCGAAAAGGGAGAATGTATTTCCAGATTTACGAATAGAAAAGTGGCTTACTGTGTGAAGTTTAATCCGGAGGAAGACAAACAGCATCTTTTTGTAGCGGGCACATCAGACAAGAAAATCGTTTGTGTAAGTTAAAAGGAATTCATAATTTCCAGTGATGCTGATTTTTACAAAATAAACTTCATGCAATGCTTGGTTATTGTATATTGCAGTGGGATACAAGATCCGGAGAAGTGGCTCAAGAATACGATCGTCATTTAGGAGCTGTAAATACGATTACATTCGTAGACGAAAACCGTCGATTTGTATCCACTTCAGACGATAAGTCCCTCAGAGTGTGGGAATGGTATGTTTTTGGCTAAAAACTTGAATTACTAGTGTTTTAATTTTCAATTGGAAAGCCCAATCTATTTTACTTTCTGTTTTCAGGGATATTCCAGTAGACATGAAATACATCGCTGATCCTACTATGCACAGTATGCCGGCGGTAACATTGTCACCAAACCAGAAATGGCTGGCGTGCCAAAGCATGGACAATAAAGTCATGATATTTACAGCATTAAATAGATTTAAATTGCACAGGAAAAAGACTTTTAAAGGTCATATGGTAGCTGGATACGCTTGCCAGTTGGATTTTTCTCCTGACATGAGGTTTGTTTAAGCTTATAGTAATTTGTGTAATTATTTAAGTTTTATCTTATCCATCAAATGCATAATTAACTAACAATACTTACACAGTTACCTAATCTCCGGCGACGCTGATGGAAAAGTATTCGTCTGGGACTGGAAGACGACTCGTGTATTCAGTAAATGGAAGGCCCACGATAACGTTTGCATAAGCGTTCTGTGGCATCCTCATGAAACTTCCAAAATCGTATCAGCTGGTTGGGACGGCCTTATCAAACTTTGGGATTAAAATAATTCATATTTCTACTGTTTAGTCTAACAATTAATTATTCGACTCCTTCCTTTCTCGTTAGATCGTTACAATTACAATTCTATTACAAATTAATTCATATTTTGTCAATTTTTTATGACGCAGTGTACAAGTTCTACTTCTACGAATACACTAGTTAAAAAGTTAGTTTACGCTTTTACAAGCGGAATAAATTATTTTTAATAAAATGTTAAAACTATTCGAAATTCGAATCCCTTTTATTACATGTCATGTAGATCGAGCAAATCCGTCATTCTTCCGGAATTATCTCTGTAGATTGTTCAGATAAACTGCCCATTAATTTTAAACCAAATTAAAGGTCAGTTTATAAAAAAACCGATTATGGATTGCCCCCTTCCCCTGACCCATAGGCGCAACCACGAGGGGGCTCCAATCCCCAATCATCTATTATTACAAATAGCATTAAAGTATATGAAGGGGTGTGGCTTAGCTGCGCTGGGAGGGGCCTGTTTAGCATGTAAAGGATAGGTCCTATCGGGAATTCCAGGGGGTACATTAGAAAACTAGGGGGTACAATGTACCCTTGTACCCCCTGCGATGGGTCGTACTCTCGTACTCCTAGTGATTGCCCAAATACCCTGATATGATCCAGAAATTGACTAAAGAACAGGGGCATCGTACCCATACCCCAGTTTCTCCTGGGCCAAAACCGCATAGAGAGAAAAGCGCGAGGTGTGAGCTACGGGTCCAAAAAATCAATGTTTTGATTTCTGAGTTTCCAAATTATTTTGAAACTATTTTTAGTTTTAGAGTTTTAGTAATTTTTGAATTATTTGGTGAGTTTTGAGGGTGAAAGGGTGTCTTTGTCATGGCACAACCCACCTCCTCTTCATCCGCCTCAAATAGGAAGAAACCCCAGAAACCAGAGAAGGAGGAGGAATTCCAAGAATTTTATACGGAGGTTGGTTGGGTTGCGTGGTTTTTTTGGAATTTTTATTCATCATTTATTTATGGTTTTTATTGCAATTTAAAATATGAAATGACAGCTAAAATGTGCCATGTTTTTGGGAGTTTGTAAAGTATTTGGTAATCTTTGTTGGATTAGGTGAAGCAAATAGAGAAACGGGACTCTGTGCTCACCCCAAAACAGCAAATAGATAGGTTGTTACGACCAGGATCTACTTATTTGAATTTAAATCCATTTGAAGTACTCCAATTGGATTTAGATGCCTCGCTGGAAGCTATTAAGACTAAATACAGAAGGTTATCTATATTGGTTCATCCGGATAAAAATATTGATGATCGAGACAGGGCACAAGCAGCGTTCGAAGGTGGGACTTTTCACCATTTGTATAACAATAAATGAGTAGCTGCTGCAGGAGTTATAATAATTACACTATTTTGTTATTTTTAGCCATAAACAAAGCATGGAAAATACTTGAAAACGAAGAGACCAAGGCTAAATGCATGGAAGTCATTGAAGAAGCTAAAGCCAGGACGGAGATTAATGTAAGAGTATTTAGTAGGATAGTTGCCGATTCTTTCTTAAGCGACGGCGTTTTTTATAGCATTCTTGTCCGATTACCAGTTATGTTAAGATTGTATGCTGCTTTGAGCTTCCAAACTTTAGCTGCTTGGTACTTATGACATGAATTAAACTGTTGAATATTGATTTTTAAATGTTGTTCAGGTTGCTGAAAAGAAAAAGAAATTGAAAAAAGAAGGGAAATCAACAAAGGTGGATGAAGATGATCCGGAAAAGATGAAGAAAGCTATTTATGTATTGACCATGAAATTATTTGCAGACATGGAGCGGAAAAAGAGATCTCAAGAGACTAGGGATATGGAAGAAAGAAAGCGGAAACGAGAGGAAGAAATAGACCAAGAGGAAAAGGCTAAAGTTGAGAAAGAATGGTTGAAAAATTACGAGGTTTGTTTATAGTTTTGTTTGTACATTCTATAAGCCTTTTGTTTTGATGATAATTCATTGTTGGAGGAGAGATTTGTTGAGTTAAAGACCTGTGGGATTATACAGGCTAATTAATTAATTATGTTCGCAGGATTCAAGAGAAGGACGAGTGGCAAGCTGGAAAAACTTTCAAACAGGATCTGCTAAAAAGGAAAAAGTGAAAGAAGAAAAGCCTCCTAAAAAAATTAAACTTTTTCGACCACCCAAGCACAAAGCGGAGTCCAGATAAGGATTTTTCGTTTTATTTTTTTGTTAACTCATTAAGGCTAAAGGTTAAATTATTGTTTGTTGTAAAATATTTAAAACATTGTGTACAAAACTAGATTTATAATACGAGATAAACGTAAAAGGTTGGATGGAGTCAATTTCAATGGGTTGTATTCGGTTTTACTAATAATTTGATAAACCATTTCGTTTTTACTGAAAAACGTCAAGATTTCGATCATGATTCTTAAATCGGAAATGTTCCCTGTGGTTTTAGCATAATAATAAGCATATCAGATAGTGAGAAGTAACACGTTTTTTTAAATTATGTCGTCTAGAAACTAATCCCGATTTCTAATATGGCTATGGCAAGGATTATTGTACTTTTCGAAAAAATCTTATTGACTAGTTAAATAAATGTTGCGGTCTAATTAAGTTTTATTTTCGAACCAGT
>JAQFZX010002257.1:0-20499 GCA_034682405.1 Hydroisotoma schaefferi | reverse complement strand
ACTCTGCCTACAACTCTTACGGATATGCCGGATATCCAGCCTATGGAGGACTTGCCTACTACAAGAAATAGAACATCATACCCTTAATAATCACTCTTCGTTTATACCAAAATTTCAAAATTTGCAATCCAAGTCAAGAAGGTGAAGAATTCGATGAGAAATAAAGAGACTGCGTTTTAAAATATAAAGTTGTTTCCGAGCATGATTTATTTTATTGGAGCATATATAATATGAGCATAACCATAACCAGCTTACAAGTATCATGAAAAAGTATACGGTTCTTTATGTTAGTTTTTGTTCTAAATTGTGTTAAAATAATTGACTAGGATTGCATAAAAAATGATTCACTAAAAGTCTTCGGAGTGGTAAAATAAAAGACATGGTTAGTTATAGTAGTAGTAGCATTTATTAGATTTGAAACTTTCACAATTTATTTACACTTTAAACCCGCAATAAAGTGGAGTCTATGAATTGTTCTACTGAAATTCTGATCATTGCATTTCGTATGAACTTCTGATGATCTGCAATAACGCAGTCGATGCCGTTTCGAAAGTTTTCCCCGTGGAGTTGGTAAAACCGTTCGGAATAGTGGAATCCCCCGGATTCCAAGGGATTTCGGGATGATCGTTCCATAAGTTGTTGACACCATTCTGCAATCTCGTCCCAGTCGATGCTTACTGAGGAACAGGCTATAAAACTGAGGGTCTTTAGTTTGGGCAAGTTAAACAACAGGGATTTGAACGTGTTAAGCGTTATTCGGTCATCGGAAACGTCGTTAAATTCAGCTATTCGGCCTAAATGAGTGAACTTCAGTTCTTCCAGTTCCAAAAGGGTCTCTGCTAAATTATTAGAAGGTTAAAGATATGAGCAAAATATACATGGTTGTGAAAATATATTAAAAGCCTAATTTTATAATTTTATGGAGATTTTTGGGTAATTTTTGTATCTTTATTGCTCTTCTTGGACCCAAAAATGCTTGTAAATCACAGTATTAATTTTTCAGCAAAGTTATATGCTCACCGACAGTTACTATTTCCTGTTTCGTGACAGGACCAAAAACATGAAGTGATGTAAGTTGTCCAGGGATTTCTACAAGGTTAATCTTATGACTGTGGGATATCTCAATAGAAAGTCGTTTAAGGGCGATACAACCTTGGAAGACGGAGCAGTCCCAAACTTGTCCGAAACTTAGTCCCCCGATTTCAAAAACCTGGAGCGTTCTAGAGTTTGCTGCAACCGCTTGCTGGATCTCTCCCCAACGACTGACGTTGCAACTGCCTAGATTTAGGATCTTTATGTTCATCTGATTCAGCAGAATTGGTGTCCATTCTTCCCGGAAGTAGGGGTGGATCTCAAAATGCTCTAGTTGAGGGGGGTTTTCCCCTGTATAAGAACTGATAAGATGAGCTAATTAGGTGGGAAAGGGTTATCGAAAGGTAGGTAAGAAGTAGGAGGGCCTGTATTGTACTTACTCTGTGCCAAAATTATCCTCACTATTCCGGAACTTGACCCTTTCGGGTTCATGAAGCGTCATAATAATCGGTTTTGAGGACCTTCCGACAATAAAGCTCCGGATTGACTTCCGGTTCTTCCTAACGAGTTGTAACAACGGGTGTGTCGTTACTGGATTGAAGTTTCTGGAGAATAAAACCTGGTAAGGTAGGACCGGAGGGTTTTGTACGTGGATAACGACTTCTTTAAGGGATTCGAAGGAAACGCGTTCATTAAGGAAGGCAAATATTTCTAGGACTCCTTCAGTGAAAGTGAAGCAGTATAACTCAAGCGTTTCAACTTTTGGGAGATGCAGAACTGTAATTTGTAAAGGGGTAAAAATGTTTTGTGGATTAGGTAGCTGTTGCTGTTTGTAAAAGAAAGGCTGTGGAGTTTTTAAATTAATTCATATTATTGCTACCTTCATTATTCTGAAGGGAGGATATGGGCTGGTCGAGGATGATATTTGCAAACTTTAGTTGTCTCAAGGAGCCTGAACAAGCCTGCAGAAAGGTTATGAGGTTGTAACTGACGAGGATTTTGGAAAAGGTTAGACTGACGATGGTATTTGCGAAGGAGATGTTCTCCGGGTTGAAGGGAATGGTCATGCTATTCAGGTCAACGTCTACGGCCATCGTGCAAGAGGTTATTAGGTCGCTTGAGTTGTTTTGGACGCGGATTTTTATACCGTAAACTTCATCAACTACGTCCCTCCAAGGGGAGGCTACTTCTCGGAGGATTTGCCTTTCTGTGGTGGAAAAGTAGCTTAATAGTCTTTTGAGAATCTGTAGAAATCGAGAGGAAAGTGGTTAAAGTTGGAAAGGAGATTAGGGGAGTTTTATTGAAAATTTTTGAAGAATTTGCATTATTTTGGCTTTAATTTAAAAGTAGGATTTATAGAGCTGACCTCTCGTAAAAACGGCAATATTGAAACTCTTATTGAAGGAAGTGTGTTTAGGGACACGTCTTCACCCGGATTTCCTGCGTCTTCCACAGGGTCTTCCTCATTTTGTTCTTGTTCCATTGATAAATAGAGGTAAGCAAGTAAGAGGGAATATTAGTAGTTATCCTGCTATGAATATGACTAATAATTTTGATGCCCGTTGGGCTAATTAGTAATATGCTTCAAGCATTAAGTTGACCGGTTATCTTTGGAATAGGATCAGGAGAAACGCTTTGTGGATAATCCATGGCGATACATGAGATAATGCTACAAAGATGATGAAAAATGTCCATAATTTGCTTTGGAGTGGAGCATATAGCATATCATTTTATCTTCTATGTCGAAATAAAGCAGTGCGAGATAGAGTTTCGTTTCTAAATTTTTGTAATGCTGTATTTTAGTTCATAAAAAACCCCATTAGTTTTTTAAAACATGGCTGAAGAGGCGTATAAAACGTTAGGAATCAGTGCTGCAGAGATGGAAAAAGATGGAGAAAAATCTGAAACTCCTGCAGCAGCTCCCAAATCTACAAGTAGTAGCTTGACCTCCTCTTTCTTCAAATCAATAAAAGAAGGAATGGGATTGAATCACAAATCAAAAAAGGTAATCAATAATTACAAATCCAGAATTTATAGGTCCATGAATGCAACTATAATCTCACAAAAGCTAATAGACCTCTGCCTCTGCCCATTTCAGGAAACGTTATCTTGTGCTTTGAAGGAAACCAAAGAATTAATGACGACCGAAAAATCCAAAGTGGAATCTGGTTCCAAACGGAAGCTGAAAGCTCGATTGAAGGAAAAGGATGAACAAATTGGAATGAAAGATGAATTAGTCAAGAGTCTTACCAGTTCCCTGAGCGATTACAACGATAATTTGAAGTCACTACTCTCCCAGAAGGATGAGCAGGCTCTAACAATCTTAACAAAGAACCAATCAATTGTTGATAATGATGAAAAGATTCGAAGTTTAAATCAAGTAATCGTCGATAAGGATAAAGTAATCAGTGAGCAGGCTGAAGAAATCCGTAATAAGGATCACTCAATGCTCCGGAAGGAAGAAGAAATCCGTACGAAAAACCTAATAATCTTAGATAAGGAAGAGGAGATTCGAGAAAAAGATCAAGTAATCCGTAATAAGGATAAAGCAATCAGTGAGCTGGCTCAAACAATCTGTAATAAGGATCACACAATGCTCCGGAAGGAAGAAGAAATCCGTAAGAAAAACCAATTAATCTTAGATAAGGAAAAGAAGATTCGAGGAAAAGATCAAGTAATCCGTAATAAGGATAAAGTAATCTGTAATAAGGACCGGTTAATGCGCTGGTCTCAAGAAGAAAGCAATTTGAAAAACCAATTAATCTTAGCTAAGGAGCAGAAGATGTGTAGGAAGGATCAAGTAATCTGTGAACAAGCTGAAACAATCTCTGAAAAAAACCAGCTAGTATTTGATAATATGAAAGTAATCACTGAAAAAACTCAATCACTCCGCGACCAGGCGCAAGCAATTATTGAAAAGGATCAAGTAATAAAAGAGCAGAATGAACATATTAGTTCGCTGAATCAACGACTCCGTGCTCAGGATTCGGAAACACATCAGAAGGATAGAGAGATCGGGCAAGTAGATCAAGTAATCGATGATAAGAATATACAAATAAAAGCCCAGAATGTACTCAATACTCAGCAAAATCACCTACTTAGTTCTCAAGACAAACTTATCACCAGTGTTGAGAAGATTGGAGTACAAGAAGATCTCAAACTCAGTTTACAAATTCAAGAACCACTAACAATGCTGGATCTTAAAGATGAATTAACCACTACTCAGCAGCCTCAACCAATTCAAGCCAAACATCTTGATAAAAATCACGATGACCTTCTTTCTAAATTGACAAAAATAATTATTCCCCAAGATATACCAGCCTTTCCTACCCGTCTTGTCATGGATAACGCAATTATGGAACTTACAGAACAGATAAAATTCATACAGGACTTAAGGGAAGGCAAGATACAGGCTATACCGGACAGAGGTATTTTTAATACTCATAGACTACTATTCCCATATACAGTTTCCGATTTTAACTCCCCGAAATAACTAACTCCCTCCCTACATTTCCTCTTTCCACGTTTAAAATTTAAATCAAGTAAATTCTCAAGGTACAGTACAGTGGAGTTAAACCCTGAAATAAACGTATAATCTTTCAGATGGTATGTCCCTTAACCCGATTTTCCCCCAGCCCCCGAGGTCAACAAGGTCCCAGACGCACTTACCAAAGCGCAAGATATCCACCACTTCATGTCTGCTACGTACTTCAAATTCCCATCGACATTATTCAGGTCACTAGAGAAGCCCTTACATAATTATGTGTAGAATTGCGATAGAAAAATCCAATCATTCTGTTAGTCTTGAAGATGTCTTTGTCCATGCATTTTTCGACAGTACTCAGCACAATTTGAGATTTTAATAAACCTTCAATTCTCACATCAGAAATTCATGAATTCCTTCACTGTACACCACGATTTTTGTATAGTAATGTTAGCGATGATGTCGACATTTAAAAAAACCAATCCTATAGTTGTAGTTAATCTAGTTTATTTAATTAGAGTGTATACTAGCTGGTGAGACCGGCTCAAACTTTATGCTATTCTCGGTATTCAATTCTCAAAAACTCTCCGACCACAGATCCCATCAACTATGCTACAATTAGCTAAACTATTAGCTCTTGCTACAATTAGTTATGATTTATGTAAATGTATGGAACTTCATGTTGATTCCAACTTCCAACGGTCACGGTATTTAATAAATAATATAATAACTCTCTCAAACAAAAGTATATAGTTTTTTTAAATGCAGCCAATTTATTTTCAAATCATCAAGTGCTTTCAAGCTTAAGGAATTTCTTGGTAATAATTTGGTTTGATCATCAGAGCAATTTACAAGTTTGTGGAAGTGTGGTAGAAAAAATTACATTTTGAGGTACAATTTTAATAAGGGAATCTATTTCTTGTAGTAGGCAAGTCCTCCGTAGGCTGGATATCCGGCATATCCGTAAGAAGAGTAGGCAGAGTAGGCAGGGGCAGCATATCCGTATCCGGCGTAGGGGGAGGCATAACCTCCATAAGATACGTATTGGGCTGAGGAAACAGCAATCACGGCAACGAGGACGAGGAGAGCGAACTACAGAAATAAAAATGGAAATCAGATTATTTAGTTGGATAATTTCCTAGAAATATTGACCCTTTTCTGACAAATCTAGCTAGCTAGAATGTACCAAAAGTTCGGACTTTTAGACTTAAGGATCGTCTCAAATTGGGTTTAAAATGAAAATGCTTAGCTTTCATGCATAATACTGTTACAAAGTTCTGGTTTAAACTTTTGAGTTTTAACTTAAGGAAATATTTCGAAAGTTGAGTTTTAAAATCTTTAAAATGTTAACTCTGAATGTTGTAAAGTTTCCTGGAAACATTGAATTCCGAAATAAATGGAAGTTGTGGACTTACAAGTCGAGACATGTTGGTTGAAGTTGGGTTTTCGTGGATTGATGAAAAGTTGAATTGATTTGTTTAGCGAACAAAATGCTTTGGATAAAGTTAAACTGGAGAGAGAGTCTATTTATACTAAAAATTCATCCAGCAGCCACCGCCCTTGATGGGGATGAACAGGATTTGGATTTTTATTTAACTCTTCTATCATTTATTACAATAGAATAAAATCAGAACTATTCATACTCCTTAGAAGAATCCTCGTAGGTTAATCTCAATCTTTTTAAAGAAGGCATAAGGATTATTATGTAACTTAAAGCTAAAAAAGGATACAATCATCATCCATTCTTTTTAGATCCTTTTCAAGATAAACCATCCCTGGATATTCTACGAGTTAGTTTAGCTTTTAATACAACTCAAGATCTTGGGATAAAAAAGGGGCAGTTACCTAGTCCATTTTTTTAGGAGATAGATACACGTCCACCAACCTACTATGCCCATTGTCCATGATCAAACCAAAACGCAACTTAACGTCAGTTGTCTTACAAGCACAATTTTTTTTGCATGAAATTAGCACTACACGCATAGTTTATTGTGTAGCACAGCCCAATCAATATTAGTCATTAAATGGAGTATAAAAAAGTGTTTTATGTTAGCTACTTTACTGCTATTGCTACTAATACTTCTGCTGCTACTACTATTACTACTACTACTACTACTACTACTACTACTACTACTACATACTACTGCTACTACCTCAGCTACCACTATTTACTGGTTGCTGGTACCTTTTTAAGGTAAAAATCAATGATTAAGTCGGATGATGAAGACAAAGAAATCCATTAAAGTCTAAACTGGAGATTTTTTTTAAGTTCATGGTTCTGTGTCTGTCTGTCTGAAGTTTTTGTTATTATTCGCAGTTTTCGCAGTTTGGTAAATGACATGACAAGTCGGAATGCTGAGGGGAGTAACATTGGTTTAATCTCGACTCAAATGCTAATGTAATCTTTAGCCTTATGTGTAGGTCAGCGTCTCATTGTACAAAGTTGTATTATAATTATGATTACATAATACCCTCATTCTCTTTCGCCTTGAATAAAACTTTATAAAAACTGGAACAAAAAAGCGACAGCTACAAAATCACGTTCTTGCTCATCCTTTCATTCGTGTATCGTGATTTTTACTGGAGAGAGTAAGTCACGTCGTAGGAAATTAGGGGAAGATATCTCTATAGAAAAAAGATATTCGTTAAAAAGAATGTAGGTTTTGCTGGTGTAAATAAATTGCTTATCATTGTCTTCATCCGTTGATGTAACATTCTTTGTTACAGTTAATTGGGTAGATCTCTATCCAATAATTAGGATGGATTAGCATATTTTCATGAGCTGGACTTTTTAATAACTGGAATGAGTAATTTCTAATAATAAATGATAAAAGTACGTTATTTCATCCATAATCCTGCAGTTCAGTTGCCAGTGGATGATGGTAAAGCATTTATTTTTGCAACTGGACTATTGAAAAACCTTGTAAATGATGCTAAAGTAGTAGTTTTAGTACGGAATAGAAGGATGCATATGTATTTTTAATGATTGGAGATTGGAGTATTACACAGAAAGGCTGAAGGATAATAAGAAGGCCGAGACTAGAAGAAGGGGATTAGATTCTATAAATAAAATTAGCATTAATAATAAATAGAATTGAACAAATGTGGATGGTTGATTGGAAGGTTAAGTAAGGGAAAGTGGATGAATTGAAATTCAAGTTCAGATTTGGGTTACGAAGAGCATTGAGAATATATTTTTATGACTAAAGGTCTTGCAATCCGATTATTTATTTATACTGTTCTCAGCAAAGATTAAGAATATTTAGCATTGAAAGTAAGTAATCTGTACTATCATAATTTAGAAACCGAATGCAATTTCACAGCTTGAATCCAAAGAAATATTAGCATAAATGGTATGAGAGGAAACAACTTTCGAAACCATGAATCACAATTTTTATGATAGTAGCTGTTTAATTTTTATTGATAAAAGGGGATATTAATACAACAGGGAAAAGAGAGTTGTTGAGTTAATTTCGGGAGAGTTTTTAGTCAGTTTCCTATCAGACTTTGTTCCTTAAACTCACCAGGTTTTTGAAAAGGTTTACAATTTCCTGAATTAAAAATGCTTTTGTCTCCATTCCCATTTCTTTCTTTCCTCGTTCTTTTTTGTCAAACTGAAGGAATAGCTCCCCAACCACCAATTGATATGTTGCAGGGCGCTCAAGCCAATCTTCAAGGGATAGCTGACCTTCTGGGGGGGTTGGCATTAAATCCTTACGATCCGCTTGCCGGAGTTGCTGATAATTTGTGGACCCAAGTTTTGAGCAGAATACCACTTGGATTCGATGGAAATACAAATCAGGAGACTTTGCCCTCTACCCCTTCGCCTAAACCTACACGACCTACTACAGCTACTGCAAGGATTCCAAAAATGGATGATTATCTCAACGATACTCAACAAATCGCTGGTATGATTAGCTCTGAGAGTAGTGCTGCAGTTGCTGCATTGCTCGAAAGGATGAACAGGATATTGCAGAATATCGAGGACAATATCAACGCTATTACTAAGGATGGTGGGATTAACAATCAGTCTGTGGTGACTTTGCTGTCGCCCCCTTCAGCTTATCGTACAGGAATACCTACTGCTACAACTACTCCTCCATGGGTTCCAAAAATGGATGATTATCTGAACGATACTCAACAAATCGTTAGTAGGATTAGCTCTAGCAGTAGTTCTGCAGTTGCTGCATTGCTCGAGAGGCTCGACAGGATATTGCATAATATCGAGGGCAACGAGGGCGTTACTACTAAGGATGGACTTGAACAATATCATCAGAACGCGATTGCAGTAAGTGCTACTTTTCCTGGGAATTATTACAGGGAAAGGGGGATTAAATTGCGTAATACTGTCTCAAATTGAAGAGTGGCCCCTTCAGAATAGTGGCCCCCTTACAACCGCATACGCAGAACCCTTCATAACGTCTTAGTAGCTATTTGATAGAATACTGTACCCGTTATTGTAGTAGCTGTATCCTGGTTAGATTGTAGGTTAATCTTGAAATGAGTACCAAATTCCAGGTTCATTTTATAAAGCATTATTTGTATTTTTCTAACTTCAGGAATATGAGAGCGGAAGAGGAGCGATTGAGAACCCGATAAATGCCCTTTTGAAGCGTCCAACAACAACTCCGTCAAGCGTTCATGAAAGTCCAACATCCTTGAAGACCGTCGTACCAGGAGGAGTTAAGGGAATATTTTCGGCCGGTACGAGTTCCCTTAGGTCATCCTTGGGGTTGGGCAAACCTCTAAATAAGTCTTTCATCTCTACTACAGAACCTCCCCCACATTCTCATAGTTCACCTGGACCAAAAAACTCTACGACAACTGGAACTGGATCAGGAAACTCTACAAGGTCCAATTCTGAACAGTTCCTTGTCTGTGTTAGATGGCTGGTTGATTGGTCTGTGCAGAATGCTGTTCACATACCGGAGAGTTTGATTGTGAAGCGTTGTAATGGAACAACATAATTTATGACGGGTTCTGTACGATTGAGTGGGTATATTTTAAGATAAATAAATCAATTAGGAGAAAAATACACTTTCTTTGATCCTTCATTTAGTTGGATATGCCGGATGAATAAAAATAAACCGTTGTAAACGGGCGTAGCAAAGAGATGAAATTGTTGAGATTGAAACAAGCGCGCGATGTGTTCGGAGTGAGCGCGCGGTGTGTTTGAAGTGAGCACGCAATGCGTCCGGAGTGAGCGCGTGATGTCTCCAAACACCCTGACGACCCCCCCCCCCCGGTGCGGAGTGAACGCACGGTGTGTGCGGAGTGAGCGCGCGGTGTGTGAGGAGTGAGCGCGTGGAGTGTGTGGAGTGAGCGCGCGGTATGTGCGGAGTGAGCGCGCGGTGTTTGCGGAGTGAGCGATTTAATTGGTCCTATTGAGACCGTCTAGATATTATTAGCAAAAAGCAGGATCAAGAAATTCGAATATTTCACGTTTGACCTTGCCGCGCGCTCACGAAGGGTCAAGCGCCCTAAACAGGGTTTATTTTGTCCTATTCAGACCTTCTAGATACTAAATTCGAGTATTTCACGTTTGACCTTGCCGCGCGGTAACAAAAGGTCACAGGATAATTTAAAGTAGCTTTTGGAACTCTACAAGCAAATAGCTTTAAAATGACACCCCACTTGAGAGAGGTTACAAATTTAAATTTTTGGTGACCTGTGACCTTTGACCTTGAGGGGTGAGGTAGAAATCGCCCATCTTCAAACTTACTTCCTACTTTGACCTCAATAACCAAAATCCGAAAACAAATTGAAAAAGTTAAACCGTTCGAGAGTTAGAGCGCGAACGGACGGACGGACGGACAGAGTGGAAGTGCATTCAGATTCAGGCATTCACATAAAAGGCATTTACATGCCTTTAATAACGAGTAGTCCGTACACTCAACTATGATGAATGTACTAAATTATCTTCGAGGAAAGTTCAGCTTTAGACACGAAAGGGGTTCCTTGCCTTGCCTTGCAGGGAAATTAAAGCAAAATTACATTAAGGAATCCTGCCCTTAATACAGAAAAAAAATAATCAACCAATCCTATCAATCGTTAAGATTGCTACCTAAAATGTTGGTTTAGGTGGTAGGTAAGTCGCATAAACAAAATATCACATCTCCTACTTTGTCTATGGGTAAGCAGTATTTGGTCATGGGGATATGTCCATCGATACTAACACAATATTAGGCCAGGTACGTCAAAGCAGTCAAGATCAATAAAAAAAACTACATTAAAACGGTCTATTAGTATGTATTACTGCTGTTACTACTGTAACCTAGAGTCTTTTTGTACTGAACGAGGAATTACACCCAAATAAAGGCAATACAATAGTTTTTTTTAATGTCAGTTTTTACTTCTTTAAAATCTACAACAAATTGCAGCTCACTTAATTGAAGTTTTGTGGGAACTAAACTACAGATTCCGTTGTTTAAGAGAAGGAGATAGTCGATGAGGTGAAAGGTTATGCATTAAATGTAATAGATATTTTTGTTTAATAGATTAAGCAAAAGCAGATGTTATGAAGCAGGATTAACATGGGAGAGATACCCTAATTATCATGTAAAGGATAGTGTGGGGCTTAAGTAACTTTTCGTAAATGGTTTTTTTTATTTTACAATGTTAAAGAGGATGCATTCTGTACATTAATACAAACTAAAACTATACTTTTCAGTTTGTAAACAAATGAAGCTTTGTTTAATTTATTATTAAAAATTAATTTATTCTACGTTGGCTGTTTGAAAAGTGTGAGAACATTACAAACGTCGCTTTGACAGTAGAACGTTTCATACTTTAACGTATATCCGTTTTAATACTAGCCAAGATCTTGCCAAATACACATACTTTATTTATTTTTTCGCAAAAATTTGTTAATAATAATTAATCTACAACGAAGATTATTCAAACATATGAGCTTTAAAGAGCAGAATGTCGAAATGGAACCCTGACAAAGCAGATCAGATCCCATTGGGCCTAGCCAGTATCAAGTTGATAGTTTGAACAATAATAATATAATAATACTCGGCAAGAACAGATCGCCGATTCATGAAAAAGTTCAACCATCCGAAACTTGAGTAAAAACCAAAAGGCCTCGTAGCCCTCAAAGTTTTCCTAAGGACCCTCCTTTCCTTCGCTAATCTAATATTTCCTGTGGCAATTTCTACTTTTTGTTTGATTATTGACACATCGTCATAAAGACAGCATACAGGCGGATAGAGAAGTACAGTAATTAACAAAACGGCAACAGCTATGAGGGGCTGAGTTACGTAGATAACCAAGGGTACTTTCCCATACCAAGTGACCGTGGCCCAAAGAGTAAATATATCAAAAGCCATTCCCAAACTGCTAAATAGGAATACGCAGTTTGACACCCCAGCCAGTCCAATTGAAATTAAAATGATAAACGACTTGTACCAATGCAATATAACGGATGTCCCTTTAAACGCACTCCATGATGTCTGCAAGCGTCGGGCATGGCTATTTTCCATAAACAGTTTCACATAACGTTGTGTCAAGACTAGGGCTGTGTATGCCAAGACCGTAGAGAGAGATAAATGTCTAACTAATTCGGTTGCTGAAATATACACATAAAATAGCCCAATAGCCTTTATTAAAACTCGGCCCCAGAAGCTGGTTGTAATAGTTGTTGGTAGGTAAGCTTGCATGATAACCGTCAAGGGGTCAAGTCCAAGGATGATCACAAAAATGGTGACAAACATGGTTAAAACTGCGAGGAGAGGTGCCTCGATGAAATAAAACGATTGAGTTAAGATGAGCTCCTTCCCGTTCAACTTGAATGATGGACGCTTACCGTTTCCATCCCTCAATTCACTCCGGACAAGGCCTTTTTGTATGGTCTTTAAGCAGTTGAAACAAACCACGAAATCCCTGCCGTAGTTTATAAATATACAGAACATGGAAATAATAAAGCAGCCGATACCAAATGCTAAAATTGTTAGCAAAATGGTTAATGTTGAAAAGTGGGAAGTGGTACTTAATACTTCTCTCAACAATAGGAACAAAGATGAGCCGATGACGAGGCAACCTACGCAAATAATATTGGATAGAATATACCCTTTCCTATTTAGCAGGGAATCTGTGTAAACCAATCTACCCTTTTTAACATCCCAACTTATCGGACTTTCAAAGGAGTTATTTAATACTTTAAAATTTATATTGAAAGATAAATCACTCAATTCCAAGTGCGTTGGGTTCTGGTTTGAAAGCATTTTACGGCAGGGACAAGAAATACTTAAAACTGACGGAGACTGAAAATACTTATGGATAAATGCAACGAATTCAAAAGCAGTTCAAACGCAACGAATTCAATCAACTCAACCGATGTGAACTGTTGAACGGCAAGAATAAAAGTGGTGAAAGTCATTCCTCCGCGTTCCCTTTTTTGCCAAATTAACAAGCATCACAGAATTAAAGTATCGAATCGTCACACAAGGGCCACACAAATTATTCATTGGACTGAGTTTTTACGATAGAAATCCTATTTCATGAAGTTTACAGTAATATCTCTCGTATCGTTTTGAAATGTTGTGAATAAGTTAAGGAGCAAATGGAAGAAGTATCCAATATGACGAAGATATGTCAAAATTAAATTAAATTCGAGGTTTACTGTTTTGAAATAAAGCTGATTCGTTAAATTCAAGTAGGTATAATATAGGGACAGAAGAGAGCTCACAAAACTTCAATAATGTTCGACGACAAATTGTAACATTTGACCTAAAGGAGTATACCTTCGGGATATTAGGATAAAATTATATTAACGACTCCTGGCTTTCTTAAATAAGAAACCAAAACCACTAAATTATTTGCGTTTATCGTGAAAATTAAAGATTTGTATCATACTTAGGGTATTGCATGGATAAGTTCATATAAGACCAATTTATTGAATCAATCGATACCAAAATTGAATCACTGGAAATGAAGTTTTGGGGGTTTTTGTGTCTCCAATTGGAAGGATAAGGTGAAAATATTGATTTAACTCTTAAGTTCCAAGGTACTGAAAAGACCTTTCTGTTTTGAAATGCCCTAGTGAGTACCTTTCCAACGATATCATGGTTGATAGGGGTTAGCATAAACGAAATTGTGATCTTTGCCCCCACCCCCCTGGGGGTGTGACCGATTTCGTTCATATTCAAACTTGTACCGATATCCGAAAACGGAAGTTGAAAAAGTTGAGCCGTTTTGGCGTGAATGAGTGGAGACGTACGTACAGAAAGTGCATTCGCATAAAGGGATTTCATCCCTTAATAAAGGTGAATACTTTAGAGATAAATGCAAAAGTGGTTTATTAGACTTCCTCAGGAAGAAATTATAATTTTGCAGAAACAAATATCACAATTTAGAGCAGGAAAGGCATGAGTTTTATGTTTCCATATTTTAAAAAGACGTAGTCAGTTAAAGAAGGGCTCGTTTGGTTTTTTGTAGGAGAGGGTGTGGTCCATGTAGTAATCCCAGGGGGCTTCTACTTCTTAAGGAGGAGGTTGGTGTAGGCAGGGTAGGCTCCGTAGGAAGTGTATCCATAAGAATAAGGGCTAGCGTAGGCGTAGGGATAGCCCAGTCCTCCAGTTGTGTAGACGTATTGGGCCGATGCTGCTGCAATAACTGCAGCTACCAACATGAGAACTGCGAACTGCACAAAAAACATCAGAAATTTTGAAACCGTCTTGATAAAAAGCGTGTTTTACAATGAGAAGGATACCAGGATGAAGTACAGTTTCCTTAAAATTCGTCATAAAAATTGAGCCGCTTTATCTTGTTTCTTTAAAAGAAACTATTTAATTTACTAAAACCACTCCCCCCTAAAGAAAGTACCCAGAATATGCAGAGCTTATTAGCTTAAATACTTACCAATCGAGACATGTTTAAATCGTTGGTTTTTTGGCGAAGTCTGTATGAAAAAGTTTCAAAGAGCTTGTCGTGGTTTGCTTTGCTAACAAAACTGTGGAAATAAAAGTAAATGGCTGTAGATCCAGCACCCTACCCTCCTTTATATAGGATCGGAGTCTTTTTTTTATATTGTGTTTTAAAATAGCCAAGAGATCAACTTCGAATTGTATGAATTCATCATTTAGAAAGTTAATAGTCATCAAGGATTTTGGAATGCTTTATCCGACAGGATTGTATAACTCCTTGAGTAAAGTAAAAGTGGAGATTGGCAGAAGTAACTCCTACAATGCCAATTTTTTATTCCAGTATTTCTCATCTCATTCAATTGTTTAGTAGATTATTTAGCTTTATAACTTGTCAATAAAAGCTGCCTTGTCAGCATGACCAGTACTGCTACTTTTACTACAGAAAAATGGTACATGGATTGTCTTGGGATTGGAGTTAGTTTTTATATACGATCTAAAAATACTACCACTACTGGACCATGGATTGTAGTAGATTGGATTGGATTGGAAATATCTATGAAATGAAGGATGTGATATTCTTGTTGCAAGACGTTGTTAAAAAGTGTAGCTGTCTATCGTTAAAAAAGGATAAAAAATTAACCAAGGGAAAATTCACTACTCATTGATAGTTTAGTTTCGTTTCATGGTCATCCTTTAGCTGGATGGAACCCTGCCGAGGTTTTATTACAGGGAAAATTAATAAATTAGAAACTTTTTTTTAGAGAGAGTTACTTTTGCTTTGGGCTATGCAATTGACTTGGGTAGTTTGTAGAGAGTATCTACGTTCCTTCTGAGATTGAGATTAGAGAGATAGGAAGGTAGGTAGTAGTAAAAAATCTTTGAAATAAGTTGGATCATGATGGAGTTTTACAAGAAGTTGGTAACTGAATTATAGCAGAGGATGGGATGGGTATATATTACAGAAGGGATGCTCTAATCTGCATGATTTAATTATCCATCTGAAGATAGAGTTGAAAAGAGCTAGAATTATTTTAGTATCTAATTTAATGGCCCAACTATTTGGAGTAAGTTATTGTTTAATAAAAATGTATCACGTATCGTATCGTCAGTCAGTTGGTTAATAATAGCAGACGATAACATTGGTGGTTTGGTTATGCTTTTTATTGATGTTAATTTAAGGACTTGAGCTATTTACTAACTTAGCGTGTGTTATTTTAAAAGTTGCCGATGGGGAGGAATGCCTCTTTAAAGTTTTGCTTTTGCTGGAATTAATTTGTTAATTCGCATTTACTCACCGTGTATTCTTTTTTGGGATGTTGAATACTTTACTTTTTTTTATACTAAATTATTTAGATGAACATTCTTTATCTAAAATTAGCCAGTTAATTAATTAAAAGAATGACAGGTGTTTTTAAAGGGTTTAAAGCTTAATGTACAAAATAGGATAGAAAGAATGGACAGTTCTGCCAAGCTCAGGAACACCATCAATGAAGTGAAGTAAATTCAACGCGTATTACTGCATTTCATGCTTTCGAACGGTTATTTGTAAAATATTACGAATACTATGTATGTTGGCTTGGAATTTATTAGATTAACTAGCCGTAAAAGTAGGTAAAAGTCCATTGGAATGGAAATGTGCATTTCTAATCTTCAATGGAAAGTATTTGTAAGTAAAACTTACTCGGGTCGGGAAGGAGAGGGGATTATTGCTTGGATGGGGTTACTTTACTTTACTTGGGGGAGTTATTTCCCTGGTATTACAACCGCTGTGATAGTTTCAATGTAGATTATATAAACTAAATCCCAAAAATACAGTAGCCTATTGTTCTCATTTAGAAGAGTTAACTAAAAATACAGTGTTCCCGTTATATTTACTTTGCGAGGTTCTGTTGACCCTTCGGCTACCCTTTGCCTTGAAAAATATCCAGCCTAGTTCCTTGTCCTTTATGTCATTTTATTTTTAGTTCAAAAAGACGGGAAGGAACGGTTTGAAGTTACCGTAAAAATAATCACCGTACTTTTACAAACACCCTGTTTGAGCCAATGAGTTGGAGTTAAGTTTAGGTTGGAGTTCAAGGTTTAAAAACCCCTTAAATAAGTACCAAAGGTTGACCCTTTTTCATAAAGCTTCAGAAGAGAAAGGTAAAAGTAACGGCTACCAGGATCAAACTGTAAAGAACAGTTACTTTCACAACCTATTGTAAAGGATGGGGTAGAGTCCATAGGGAGATTAACAAACAATGATGGACTATAATTAAAAATATCCCAAATAAACCGTTACTCAGCCAAATAAGTATCTAAACTTTGAAGGGTCAATTCTCAAGGGTATTTAAACCGAGTACTTGAATCTCCTTAATTCACTACCAAACTTCCCAAACGAAGCCTTACTTCTCCAAAAAGAAAGACACTTTCAAAATAATTTTTAAAATTTGGATAAGTCCAGGTATAGCCCCATCCTGCCGTACTTGAAACCCTTAACACCCATCAAGATGTCAATGTCAATGTCAATGGTAGCAGCATTAGTCTACGTTGTTCTTACCCTGGTCAGCCACCAAAGAACCGTTGAAGCAGCCCCTTGTAAGTATTGAACTTTGTTTTATTACCGTCCATCATATTTCAACATACTGATCCTTCATAAATAGCTTCATAAATAGCACCGTTCCCTATATTTCCCAGCTCCACAAGACGCAACATCCATACAAACTCAGGCACAAGGCATATCCGCGGCCGCAGTTGAGACTTTTCAAGCAGACACGGCATCGAGTCCCAATGGCACGAGTAACTCTGTCGCTGGGTCGACGCTGTATCTTCAACAATTAACGTACGGAGGGCTGAGTGCTGTCGTGTACGATTATGGAGGGGGTACGGTTCAGGAGATAGCTATGGAGGATTTCGCATCCGGAGACACAGAGGCTACAAGTGCCAACGGATTCATTGCCAATAGCTCCTCCATTGGGCAGTCCCAATACGAAATCATTCAACTACATAAGGAAAACGCTAAACAAATTGGAACTCCGAGTAAGTTGTTCCCTTCATTATGCTATATTATATCTTGCATAGGGGCAACCAGCGGGGATACAGGGGTACATTGTACCCACTGGTTTCTTTATGTACCCACTAGAATTTTAGAAATGCCCTATCCTTTACATGCAACGCAGGCCCCAAACCCCTCCCTATCCTTTAATGTTTTTGTACCTACTCGTGGTTGCGTCTATGTTATCTTGAGCTGGATTCTGAGAAGAATCGCCCCCGATGGTTTCCAAATCGGGTGCATGGACCCCTTAAAAATAGCTTTATACCAATCTGCCCTAACTTTACAAGGCTTGAAGGTGTAGTCGTGTAATTTTTTTTTATAAAGTTAGTGACGTCGAGACTCAAGGGTCCGGAGAAACCTTCGCGGCTTCATCTGCCACAGCCGCAGGGAGTGGAACTGCAGGGGCCTCTTCCTCCATTGTTACTGGTGCATCATTCATAAATTATCCTTCTGGTACAAATTCAACCGTACCAGATGCCATAGACGGATTTGCAAGTGCAGGATTTACAGAACTTATAACAAACGTCTCTGCAACTGCTACAGGGCAGGTTGCAGCTACCGACGTTGGTGTTCAGGAGTTTGCCTTATCAACGGGTCAAACTCAGGTAAGGCTTTGCTACTTTTACTACTTTCTCAAGGTATGGAAAAGTTGAGTAGGAAATGTAAGAAATGTTTTATGTTGCAGACGCTAGACGTGGTGGACAGATAAGCTTGTTATCTCATGGATGTTTCTGACTGTATTCTCTTATTATCATCATATTGAATGCTGATGAAGTTATCATTCGAGTAGCTGATTCGGAATGTTTTTTAATCCCTTCTTCATCCCCTGAAATGGATCCAAAAATTTAGAAGGAATAGTTATGCTTTTAATAATAATTTTAATAAGTTAAATTCCACCGATCTGTTCTACATATTCGTGTATGGCATTGACTTTTATTGATTTTTTTATGTAACTTGTGTAATCTTTAGTTGATTTCATTTTGTTTATTGGAATTTGTTTTTTAAATTTAGGTCATTTTGTTCATTCTTATGCTATTTTATTAAAATGGTACGTAACGTAACGTGCAGTATTTTGTCATGTAACTACCGTCAGTGTGGAAGTTTGTCCAATGTATCTTTGAGCATCTGAGATTGACTTACAATTTTTACAACATCCCATTATTTAAGAAACCTATTTGTTCTCAGATTTCATATTTTGGATTTTAGCTACTTTAGCTGACTGGCCATTTAGACAGAGTAGGGTAACCGAGCCCAAGGAGCTGTAGAACGGAACTTAACGCTATGAAAACGTGATAATCGCTTCATATTTTAAGGTAAAAATTCTAGGAAGAACCCTCTTAAGAGTTTACGTATTCTGAGGAAGATGTTCAGGGTTAAGGGTTTGATTTAGAGAGTAGAAAGTTGCCATTGAAATAATGTCAAGGAGTAATTGCAAATTGGTTGGCTTAATTGGAACTAAGGACCAATTTAAACAAAGTAATTAGTAGTTAGTCTTATAGTCTTCTTCTTACGTAAGAAATGTAAACTTCTAAGTTCTTTATGGTTGAACTGAGTTTTTTAAAAATGAATAGGGACACTGGCTGGTTGCATTCGTGGAAATCGTATGCCCATCAAGTTTTGTCCGGTAATTAACAAGAATTAGATAGCATATTTGTAGGTTGATGGAAATAATATGTCCACCAAATGTTCCATACCTTATTCCTATTTCTCAAGGATTGGCGTTTTTACCATGATTTATCTTCCCGAATCAATAAAGGACAATTTCTTCCGTTCATAAGTTAAACTGGGTCAATTAGGATGAGCTTAGTAAATAAAATTACAAATTAAGAAATAATCAAAAGTAAAAGTTGGATTTTGATACAAATCAATAAATATTTCACTATAAAATAAAATAAAATGTCTTTGACTTTCGAAGGTAAAAATTAGTTTAGGAAAAGTAATTTATTGTACAATTTTTAATCAGTAGGCCTACGTAGGCCTCCTCCGTCTTTGTTTGTAAATGCCTGAGAAATGTTACTACCGTATTTCCGGAAATTACTCCCTCGTACTTGCGCCTATGTATCAGACTATAATTTAACCTACAACCTTTCTAATCCCTGGAATTAGAAGGATAAGTTAGTTTAAAGAAGTTTAGGTTAATAAAACAGACAGTTTAGTGCAATTATGAGCAGCCAATTCTTTATCCTTAGTAGTAAATTAGACTGGGTCAATTAGTAGGGATGAGCTTACTAAATAGAAATGCAAATTAGGAAAGAATCTAAAGGTTAAACTAAATTTTGATACAAACCAATTAACTATGATTTGATTTCATCGAGAGCTTCCGAAGTTAAAAATTAGTTTTAGGAAAGTAATTTATTGTATAATTCCCATTTGTCTTTTTATAGTAATTGGTACTTTCTACCTTCACTCAATTTCCAATCGATTTAACTTGAGATGTCCTCGAAAAAAACCAATTTTATTTTAAAGAGTTAATCGTTTACGTAGACGATATCAAAATCCAACTCTTGAAGAAGGATTCGTTTCGTTCTTAATTTGCCTTTTCATTTATTCAACTGTCTTTTAATTGTCTTACTTTAATTAGAGAAATGAACTAAACTAATTGTCCTTGTGGGAAGATAAAGTATTCGTAAGAACAATGAAACTGATAGGTTTTTAGGTAAATGCAAATATCATTTATACAGACAGGTAAGAGGAGTAATTTAAACAGCAAAGCAATCAATTGGAAGTTTACATTGAAGTTTGGACAAGCTTCCAATTTCAAGTGCAATGTTCATGGAGAAGCTTGTAATTGGCATTTATATTAGAGCATACGAAATTGTAGAAATGTCAACGATTTAATTCACCATATTGATGATTTCTTTAAATTGGTCCATTTTTATTCAAATTAAGGTCATCAATATGGTGAATTAACTCGTTGACATTTCTATAATTTTGTATGCTCTAATATAAATGCAACTTGCAAGCTTGTCCATGAACGTATTCCTATAAATAAATACTCTTTTAGAGTTCCTTTTTACTAGAATTTTCGAACTTAAAATCATCCGACTTTTAGAGCTCGTTAGACTCGGTTGATTTTTAATCCC